>JAAAKE020133791.1:8777-57635 GCA_010014785.2 Anisolabis maritima | reverse complement strand
TTAAAATTGGTTGAAAAAAAAAAATATAGTATAATAGTTGGCCTCCTGAATTGTTTAATGTTGTTTTTGAGTTATTTATATTATAACCCTGAGAAACCTCATCTCATAATCCGTTTACGAGTGCGCAAATGATTACTGTCGAAATGAAATTATGCTTTCTTTCTTTTAAAAAATAAGTTTTTACTACAGCTAATCTGAATTCATTTTAACTTCAACGGTACTCTATAAAATTCTCTACATATTGCAATAATCCCATCACTATATAATTGGTCCATATATCATTGTGTAATTCAATATCTTACTAGCATCAAACCAGTCGCTAAGAAAAAAATTTTAGATTCTTCATTGGAAAAAAGTCCATTCAACCCAATAATTTCAGAGTTTATGCTTTACAAACAGATAGAGAAGAGATCAGACAGACAGACTAATAGATTGTGTCATTTACATAATAGTATAGTATATATAGATTGATTGGGAGAATAGGATAAGGACATGGTTTCCCATAATGGTGGTGGATTGGGAGACCATGAGCTCGCGTGGGCAGGGTTCGCTACACCCTGAAGTAGGTTTTCCATCCTGCCATTGCTTAGCAGTAGGTTACCTACCCGCTACCCCGTTCAGAAATTATATATTCCATTTAATGATTGATGATTCATTTCAAAATAATAATCAATATAATATCCAAATATTAATTTGTTGTATTAAGTTTAATCCAATCCATTTTGTTGATATTTGATTCGTAACACTATTAAACAATTATTTTTAAAAGTTTAACAGGCCTCCACATCACCCCTTGTAGCCTGCCGTACCTCCCTCATTAGATTGAATACATTTTCAAGATCATTTTTGTAATAAATTTAATGACTTATCACCTCATGATATTATTAATAGTGCTATAAATTTATTATATAGTTTCTTTTGATAATTCTTATTTGAAGCATGTAAAGGAAAATTCAATATCAAATGATCCTCTGCAGTTATAACAAAATAAATACATTTTTTTTTTTAATATACCACTATGTTATTTCAGGTTTTTCACTACGAAACTTTATTTATTTATATATGTAATATATAGTGAGAAGGTATTGAGATTGCTAATAAAAAATATTCTAGATTTTTCAATTATTTCTTTCTATCAATAATATTTTAATTTATTTATTTAAATAATTTTATTTTGGATTTCATAATTAGTTTTTTCAATTTATTTTAAGTCTTCACGTCAAACATATTGAGTAACTCTGTTATTTGATAAATGTGTCTTTTAATAATAAATTTTAAACGATTCACATGTCAGAAATAAAAAACTAAACGGTCCTCCATAGCGCTACTTCAGCGCAATCAAGTGGTTTCTCTTCGAAACACATATATATATATCAACATTCACACAAAGATAAAACTTGTGTCAACAAAATTTTGGGTAAAATTTCCCAAGTGAATTCTCTACTTTTTTCTGTTCTATAATTGGAATTAAATTTTTATTTATTTATGAAATTTTTCATTTAAAGATGTCAGGAAATAAATAAAAATGTTAATTCTTTTAGGAAATGTGAGTACTTTAAAATTTTTTAGAATGGAATTATTATTGAGGTAATTTGATTTGCTGATTATTTATTCATCTAACCCTTTGATTTGGACCTATTAGCCACCTTTTTTAAATATTATATTACAATTCAAGAAAGAAAATGTTAAATGAAGAATAAGTTTTTATTTTCAGAATTTTTATGCAAATTATTATGGTTGAATAAACGATGAAATAATAGAGATTCACATAAACATTTTATATTTATGACTAATAAAGGAATGCTTTTATCTGCTATAGATTTGAAAAAAATTTTCAACTATATACTTAAACCATTAAAGGTAAGAAATGGTAATTTACAGATGCCCATTTTTTGATTTAGCCTAGATATGGACCATCAAAGATACCAAAAGCTTGGTTGAATTATGCAGAAAAATCGATTTTAATTTTTAATTTTTAATAAAATAAGACCAAATAATGAAGAATAGAATCAGCTTTTATTTAAACAAACGACAAACTGATTTTTCCATATTTGGCTAGTAGGTAAATTGTATTGAACTACTTTTAAATTGATGATTTATTAATAAAAGGGTCAAATTTAACGAAACGTTTTCTATATAAAAAGTTACAGAAATGCTTCTTGCTCCTGACGACGTCCTTTTCTCACTCAAACTGATATAGATGTAAATAATTTCCATAATAATTGATTTAAATTAATTATCAATGTCTAAATATATAAATTAAATAAAACCTTCACTCTTCGATTGATAATCGAATCGATCACGATATTTTTATTTTACGAAGAATTTTATCATGAGGACATGTTAAAAAGTGAGGTTTAAATTACATTTCAATTAACGATACAAAATTGAATATAAGTTAATTTGTCGATATTTCTAGTCACTCAAAATTTAACATTTTCTTCCTGATTGAAAAAAGATTCAAGCAAATTATAGAATTTTATTCCATCTATTCAATATTAGATGCATGAACGAGCATCATCGATATAGGAAACCTTTCGATGTAATGAAAAAGGGTGATGATTAGTCACCGAAACTTTGTCAAAGGATATAAATGAATGTCTTATTTCTTTTGTCTTTTTATTTAATTATAATCGGAATTATATATTAAGTTTATATTAAATATTTAAATAGTGATTCTGTAAGAAATCAAGATCATTTTGCTCTCTTTTTGAGTTCACTAACGCCGAAGCATGCAAATAACACATTTCTTGTAGAAAACTTTTTACTATTCTATATTTTAATCTTAATGGAATAAATAAAACTATAAATTATAAATATACTTACTGAAATGTATAAATTGCAGAAAATCTGAAAGGCACCCACGTGGAAATGAAATGCTTGGGATGGCTTCCATGGCAAGACTAAAGGGACGCTATGTGTTCCACTTGGTCCAAAGGCAGGTGCCGGGCGGGTTCCAACCTGCAAAACAAGTTAGAGAGAAAGAAAAAGAATTATAAAAAAATATTCAACTTTTACACACACACTTGTCTCGAAATGTCTCGATTAAATACACTGCCTATTTATTTTTTTATTTTAATAATCAACACTCACTTGTAAGCTTTTTTTTAAAGTATATTTTTAAATTATCACACAAAGAAAATACGTAACGAAGTTGCAGCACTTTCCTGCAATATTTAACCATCACTAAGTAAATAGGAATATAAATATTTCGCTCTACAACCCTCCAAGTATGCAAGTCATGTCTAAAATTATTATTAATTTATAATTTGCAATTAATTAATATTACGCATTTTTTCTTAGGTTTTTCATAATCATTTAAATATCATACTCAAAAAAATGTACGAGTTTGTAAGAGAATAATATAAACAAGATCAGGAACAATCAATGCCTTTTTAGTAACCTTCTTTTTACTAAGAATTTTGCTTGAAGAATTCTGAAATGTGATTATCAGAATAAATATAGGTTTGATAAAATTATATGGCCTTTTTTTTAAGTATATTTTTATATAATCACACAAAGAAAATACGTAAAGAAGTTGCAGCACTTTCCTGCAATATTTAACCATCACTAAGTAAATGGGAATATAATATTTCGCTCTAAAACCCTTTCAAGTATGCAAGTCATGTCTAATTTTATTGATATTTTTAGGTTATATTAACTTTTAATTGATTGAATTTTAAAAAAGTCAAAGGGATTAAATAAAATTCAAAGAGTGTAACTAAACTTTCTCTATACAGTATGTTGTCATGTTTTTTATTTTCTACCCTATTTTTTTTTTTTTTTTTTTTGATAAAATTCACCCCCAGTAATATAGATCACAATTTTAATATATAATTATTAATAATTGAAGTCCTATCGACAGCATTAGCGATTAAAAATCAATATCAAGATCGAAAGCTGAACATCGGTCGGGTAATATAAAAGGAAAATCACTTCCTGCGATTCTTATATTTTTTTAATATGTGGAGAGACGGATTCTTTTTATCACTCTACACTTGTATTTGTTTATTTTATTTATTTATTTATATATGTAGTATATAGTGAGAAGGTATTGAGTTTTCTAAAAAAAAAAAAAAAAGTCGAGATTTTTCAAATTATTTTTTTCTATTAATAATATTTATATTTATTTATTTAAATAATTTTATTTTGGATTTCATAATTAGTTTTTTCAAATTTATTTTAA
The DNA here is from genome assembly GCA_010014785.2 of Anisolabis maritima. NCBI lineage: Eukaryota > Metazoa > Arthropoda > Insecta > Dermaptera > Anisolabididae > Anisolabis > Anisolabis maritima. Next base: position 53,449 of record JAAAKE020133791.1, on the reverse strand, counting down.
GTCTTCACGTCAAACAGGTTAAGGATCACTGTTATTTGATTAATTTGTTTTTTATTAATAAATTTTAAACGGTTCACATGTCAGAAATAGGAAACTAAAAGATCCGCCATAGCTCTACATCAGCGCAATCAAGTGGTTTCTCTTAGAAATATATATATATATATCAACATTCACACAAAGTTACTCTTGTGTCAACAAGATTTTGGGTAAAATCGCCCAAGTCAATTATCTACTATTTTTGGTTTTCTGTTCTATAATTGGAATAATTTTCTATTTATTTATCAAATTTTTTTTATTTAAAGATGTCAGGAAATAAATAAAAATATTCATTCTTTTAAGAAATGTAAGTACGTGAAAATTTTTAGAATGGAATTATTATTGAGGTAATTTGATTTGCTGATTATTTATTCATCTAACCTTTTGATTTGGACCAATTAGCCAACCTCTTATCTTCATCTACCTTATTTATTTTGTAAACGGCATCACAGAATCAAACTGATTAAAGTATTGAGCATGTATGATTTATTAGGAAAACATCTCTATCTGCTGAGTGTTTTTTGTTTATATTTATTACCAACATTCGGCAACACTTTTATGCATATATACATAAATTATAAGCTTATATATATTTAAAAATGAAATCCCATTTTGTTATATTTCTTAATTCCCAGATTGCCTTACCGCCAAGCAATTTGCTTTAAGAAAGAAAGTTTTTCGGTTTTTTTTTTTTGAACAAGGAAATTGAGAAGAAACTATTGCTGTTTTCTCTACCAATAAGCTTATTTATTTTGAGGTGTATTTTTAAATACGTTAAGTTAATGACATTCATATGAATACAGCCTTACTGCTGTATAAGACTCTGACTTCTCCATCTATAAATGTCTTTTCATCATGAAATTTTTCCAAAAAATCTTCCACAAACATTAATATCCAACCCGATTTAGCCAACTGCCTCTTTAATCATATAATAATAGCATATAAATATAATAATAATCATATTATGACAATTAAAAAGGAGTGTTTAATTTACAAATTGTAAACTCATCTCAAGATCTTTCAGGTTCTAGCTATACAGCCAAGTTAAGAGTATCATGGATGATTAACCCACAGAGTGGAATGAAGTCCCTAATTTATATTATAATTCAAGAAAGAAAATGTTAAATGAAGAATAAGTTTTTATTTTCATAAAATTTTATGAAAATTATCCTGGGTGAATAAATAATAAAATAATAGAGATTCACATAAACATTTTATATTTATGACTAATAAAGAAACGCTTTTATCTGCTATAGATTTGAAAAAAATTTTCCATTATATAGTTCAACTAAGGAAGGTAAGAAATGGTAATTTACAGGTCCCATTTTTGGATTTAGCCTAGATATAGACCATCAAAGATACAAAAAGCTTGTTTGAATTATGCAGAAAAATCGATTTTAATTTTACAGGTCTTAAAAAAATAATTTTTTAATAAAATAAGACCAAATAATGAAGAATAGAATCAGCTTTATTTAAATAATCGACAAACTGGCATTTCGATACTTGGATGGTAGGTAAATTGTATTGAACTACTCTTAAATTGATGATTCATTAATAAAAGTCAAATTTATAGGAAACGTTTTCTATATAAAAAGTTAAAGAAATGCTTCTTGCTCCTGACTAGTCTTTTCTCCATGCGTCCTTTTCTCACTCAAACTGATATAGATGTAAATAATTTCCATAATAATTGATTTAAATTAATTATCAATGTCTAAATATATAAATTAAATAAAACCTTCACTCTTCGATTGATAATCGAATCGATCACGATATTTTTATTTTACGAAGAATTTTATCATGAGGACATGTTAAAAAGTGAGGTTTAAATTACATTTCAATTAACGATACAAAATTGAATATAAGTTAATTTGTCGATATTTCTAGTCACTCAAAATTTAACATTTTCTTCCTGATTGAAAAAAGATTCAAGCAAATTATAGAATTTTATTCCATCTATTCAATATTAGATGCATGAACGAGCATCATCGATATAGGAAACCTTTCGATGTAATGAAAAAGGGTGATGATTAGTCACCGAAACTTTGTCAAAGGATATAAATGAATGTCTTATTTCTTTTGTCTTTTTATTTAATTATAATCGGAATTATATATTAAGTTTATATTAAATATTTAAATAGTGATTCTGTAAGAAATCAAGATCATTTTGCTCTCTTTTTGAGTTCACTAACGCCGAAGCATGCAAATAACACATTTCTTGTAGAAAACTTTTTACTATTCTATATTTTAATCTTAATGGAATAAATAAAACTATAAATTATAAATATACTTACTGAAATGTAAAAATTGCAGAAAATCTGAAAGGCCCCCACGTGGAAATGATATGCTTGGGATGGCTTCCATGGCAAGACTAAAGGGACGCTATGTGTTCCACTTGGTCCAAAGGCAGGTGCCAGGCGGGTTCCAACCTGCAAAACAAGTTAGAGAGAAAGAAAAAGAATTAGAAAAAAATATTTAACTTATACACACACATATATATACACATACACACACACGAACATTTGTCAGATAATTTAGAATATAATTTTTTTTTCGATATAAAGATTATAGACATAAGAAGCTTTATTCAAGTATTTTGATAGATTTACAAATTTAATTTTTTTATTTTAGCTCGAAAAATTAATTAAAAAGGCCCAACTCTTTTCAGCTCTAGTTGATTTCTTTTCTTATAAAATTTTGAAATTATATAAGATATATAATGATAGAAGAATGCAAATTCCATCTTAACAGAAATGAATTAAATATTAAATCATCTTTCTACTGAAGTTTTCATTTTCGCTTCGAATTTAATTCTAGAGGTAAGAAACGAACTATCTGATTTGTTATCTAAGATAACTCTTTCATATTCAAATTATATAGAAACATTGTTTTTCTTTGAAACCCTAAAGAAATTCTTAAGACTTTTAAATTGTAAAAATTCCTTATAACTCTTTATTAAATGTTAAAATAAATAGAAATGTCTCGATTAAATACACTGTCTATTTATTTTTTTATTTTAATAATATACACTCACTTCTAAGTTTTTTTTAAAAGTATATTTTTATATAATCACACAAAGAAAATACGTAACGAAGTTGCAGCACTTTCCTGCAATATTTAACCATCACTAAATAAATACGAATATAATATTTCGCTCTAAAACCCTATCAAGTATGCAAGTCTAATTTTATTGATATTTTTAGGTTATATTAACTTTTAATTGATTGAATTTTAAAAAAGTCAAAGAGATTAAATAAAATTCAAAGAGTTTAAGTAAACTTTCTCTATAAAGTTATGTTGACGTATATTTTTTATTTTCTGCCCTATTTTTTTTTTTTTTTGTTTATATAAAATTCACCACCACCAATTTTTACTTGTAACATAAAGATATATATTTTGGGACAAAATTTTTGTTGATCATAATACTTTTCCCTTACTATTATATATATATAACTTTGCTGAAAAGTAAAATTATTATTAATTTATAATTTGCAATTAATTAATATTACGCATTTTTTCTTAGGTTTTTCATAATCATTTCAATATCATACTCAAAAAAGTGTACGTGTTTGTAAGAGAATAATATAAACAATATCAGGAATAATCAATAGCTTTTTAGTAACCTTCTTTTTATTAAGAATTTTGCTTGAAGAATTCTGAAATGTGATTATCAGAATAAATATAGGTTTGATAAAATTATATGGCCTGAGATGCTGAAAAGTCTACAAAGAAAAATTTAATTATTAATTATTCATAGCATTAGGTCGTATTTTTACTCTGTCCCTTGGTGCAGAGGTAAAGGTCTTGCTAAATATACCAAAGATCAGTGGTTCGCTTCTCGTCTTGAGCGATCAATATTTATTTATATTATATTGCTATTAATTAAGGACCGAGTCTAAAAGTCTTCAGATGCCAAAAAAGACTTAAAAAAAAAACAGTCGTATTTTTGTGTATCTTCATTGATTCTTTTATAATAACGTTATATAAAAGTTCTTTTTTTTTCAATAATTAATACTTAAATGAAGAGAGAGCCTTTCTTACTTGAATTTTCGGAAAAAAATTTACAAAATATTTGTTTTAAATGCCCTATATTAGCCTCTGAAAAAAAATTCGTTTTTTTTAAGGTGGTAAATTAAAAAATTTACAATTCTGAGGATTTTTTTCGAATTTGAAATTTTATGTTTTCCCGGGGGAAAAAAAAATCTAGTTTTTTTATATTAGTATGTTTTTATGTTAATAAATTAATTAATGTTTCTCGATTATAAATAAATATTCAAAATTTAAAAAAAATGAATCATTTATGTTGGAATTTTTCTCTGGCTGAAGTTGCTTGAATTGATTTTAAAATTTTGTTTACTTCTTTTTTCCAATGGTTTAAATTTAGAAATTTTCTCCAATTTCTTTGAAAAAATTATATTTTTAGAGTTGTTTTCCAAAAAGTGATCTAGAAGAAAATTTTTAACATTTATTTATTTATTTATTTAATTTGAAATGTAATGAAATACCAAAACTGAAACGACTATATTCAAGTATGAAATTTTTAAAGTTTTTATTTCTTTTTTTTTTAGAATTTCCAAATTTTTCTATTCTCTTACGAGCTGTAATTAGCATTTCAATCAATTTCCAAGTGACATTTTTCTTTCCTATGTAGGGCCTTTCATTTTTCTTAGAATTAATATTTTGCAAATGCTTGAATTATTCAGTATAATTAGTCATTGTTTTCACAATAAGAGAAACATTATTGCATTTTTCTTTTTTGTGCTTGGGATAGTACTTTTATAAAATAGACATTATTATAATAATTTTAGTGGAATTGGGCATTATCCAGAAGGAAGAGAATCTTCTCATGGTAATTTATTTATCCAATGTTGTTATCAATATCTTTGACTATTTTAAAATAGGCCAATAAATATTGGACCCTTAAGACGCAGGAAAAAGGAAATTAGGATTTTAGGATGGCGGATATATATTTATATATATATATATATAAAATACTGACTGCACCTAGATACCTTAGCCCCCTGCAACCCCTGCATCTATTGTTAAAAATAATTTTGTTTAATTCATTTTTCTACTTGTTCTAATACCAATAATTTGACTACAAACCTTTCAAAATACACAAATTTGCATACAAAAAACTATTCGTTAAAATAAAATTTAGAATGATAAAAAAGAATCGCAAGCTATTACATTGTTCGTGATTTATACATTTTATAATTTTCCTTTACAAATTTTAAGAAAAATTTTGCTAAGTATTTATTTTCTAAAATCTATCGTATTAAATTGAAACAACTCTTTTTTTATTGAGTATCGGCTATACACCCATACCTTAACATTAACTACAAATTAAGTTTTCAGATTTCAATACAATATATTATATATACTATATATATATAAATAAAGTATTAAAAAGAGAGCTCTTCTTACTTGAATTTTTGGAAACAAATTTACAAAATATTTGTTTAAACTACTCTTATATTAGCCTCTGAAAAAAATTCGTTTTTTTAAGGTGGTAAATTAAAAAATTTTAAATTGTTTCTCAGGATTTTTCTTTCGAATTTGAAATTTTATGTTTTCCCAGGGGAAAAAAAATATCTAGAGTTTTTATGATAAATTAAATAATGTTTCTCGATTATAAATAAATATTCAAAATTTAAAAAAAAATGAATCATTTATGTTGGAATTTTTCTCTGGCGGAGTTGCTTTTATTGATTTTAAAATTTTGTTTACTTCTTTTTTCCAATGGTTTAAATTTAGAAATTTTCTCCAATTTCTCTGAAAAAATTATATTTTGTAGAGTTTGTTCCAAAGTGATCTAGAAGAAAATTTTTAACATTTATTCATTTATTAAATTTGAGATGTAATGAAATACCAAAACCGAAATAGTATGGAATTTTTTAAGCTTTTATTTCTCTTCTTTTTTTTAGAATTTCCAAATTTTTCTATCCTCTTACGAGCTGTAATTAGTATTTCAATCAAATTCCAAGTTTCAGACAAATGTTTTGAAAAATGATAGTCTCTCAGGATATGAAATAAATAAATATTTATTTTGTATTCATGTTGAAAAAAAATAAGAAAATAAATATATATATATATTCAGATCTTTCATTTCAATTTAACCTAAGATTTAACAAAAAATTCATTTGACACTTGGAATTTTATTGAAATGCTAATTAGATTTCTAAAGAGGAAAGAAAAATTTTGAGAATTCTAAACAAAGTGAAATAATTGCTTTAAAATATTCTTTAGTAGTTTATATATATATATATATATATATATATTTTTATCAATATTTTTGGGTTTTCATAATAATAATGTTTATAATTTAATAAATAATATTCGAGAAAACTTTTTGAAAAATTAATTACAAAGCACCAACTGTTCTTAGCTCTGTGGATTAATCCTTTTCTCTTATATAGATATAACAATTAATATAATTTTCAATCATGAATCACGATTAGTTTTTATTGCTTCTCTGGAATATAATCGAAGAAGAATGCAAAATTTTATCCTAAAACGAAGCACTTGAGATATAAAGTTAATAAATATTTAATAATCTTTCTACTCACTGATTTCTTTTTCTTATGAAATTTAATTCTACAGGTAACAGATGAGCCAGCTTATTTATCTAGTTAATTTTTGTATAATCAAAATATATAGAGAAATTGTTTGTTATAAACAAAAATGAATTTCAAATGTCCTCTAGTATAAATTCCTTATAAATTTCACAAAAAATCTTATTTAGCTTTATTTTCTAATTTGCCATAAAAGAGCAACGATGTGGTTTAATTTGGAAGCATTATTTATTTATTTATATTTATATAAGTTTTCTTTTAAATTGAATAATTTTATTCTAAATTAATTAAAAAAAAAAAATTTTTTTTCTAACATATTAAGGGTTATTAAAAATTAAATGTTATTAATCACGAATGGTTTGTCAAATATATCGTTTATATCTGCGTTTATACTTTAAAGATTATCCATATAATCTAATGCTTATGATTTTGATAAATTCTTGTTGAATATTAAACTTCCAAGCAAGCATTAAAGAAGAGAAAAGCATATTAAAATAAAATTTTTTAGTAAATAAATTTCTATTTTATATATATGATTTTCCTCTAAACTCTTATTATAATTTCTTAAAATAAACTTTCCATCTGGATTATTTTTTTAAATGAACCTTATTACATTCATGACTATTTTATTTTAAATATTGAAGCAGATCTAAAGTTGTTACTTGTTTTACTCGATAATGGACACTTTTTTCTCTCATCATAAGTTGACTTAAGATTATATATGCCAAAAATATAATTCAATTTGGAATTAGAAATTTGAAAAAAATTTAACATAGACAAAGTATCTGAATGTCTCCTTCCAATCCGATTATTTTTTAGCATAAACATAATGTTAAAATTATCTTCTTTTAATAAAAATATATAAAATTTCTATTTGTATAGGAAAAAATTTTAGATTTTCAAAATCAAACCAATGATTCTCTTCTATATATTTTATTAAATTTTTTATCCAAAAATAATTTATAAAAATCATAATCAAGTAATAGAATTTTTTTTAATTTAAATTAAAAACAAAAAATACTCTATTTACATTTGAGCAGAAATATTCTCATTTTTCAAAACCTTTTATTAAAGGATAGAAGTGTTAAATATTTAATATTCATCCAGGAAGAAAAAATTAAAAATGAAGATAAAAATCATCTCTTAATCCTGTAAAAGATAGTTTTTTTAATTCAAGCCTTTTTGCTTCCGATCAATATTTATTTTATTCTAAATCGTGAAAATAATGTATTTTAATATCAAAATCATTTCCAGAAAAAATCTAGACTGTATGTTAGATGGAAAATAAGAGTAATAAAAATTAATTAACGGGTGTAAAAGATGTAAGTGTAATAATTATTGTTGTTTAAAACATAATTTAAGATTTTAGTTAAATCTTTTAAAAAATGGATGGATATTTAATACATTTTGATGCAAGTTGCATTACCTGTTGTTAATCAGCTAATGCAAAATAAGATTTCATTAATATTTTTTTAAACCAACTTTATCAACTTTATTGGCTATTTTTTTATTTTAAACACTGAAATTTTAATGTATTAAGATATGAAAATCATTTATAGCTTGAACAAAATGTGTGAGTTGTGTGAATATTAGTTGAAAAAATAAAAATTTCAAGGATCAATTGTTTAATTATTATTTTATTTGAAATAAAATAGGAAAAAATGTAAGATTTTAGTTGAATCTGAAAGCAAAAATGAATATTAGAAAAATTTTATAATTAAAAATGCATCAAATGCCAAAGTGAATTAACCAAATAAATCACATCTCCACATAAAATAAATGTAAATTTTTACTTAATTCTTTAAAATAAAATAATTTTATATAATTTCTAAACTGTGGATGAGGATTATTTAAAAAAATAATAATAAATAATTTGTTTACTAAAAACAAAGAAAGGCTTGGATCTTGTAAGTAAAAAAGGCGGCAAAAGCAAAGATAGAGAAGAAGACAATAAACACTCAAACATCAGCTTTTAGAAGATAATCAAATCAAGTATTAAAATAAATATTTTATTATTTATTTAATTTAAAGATTTTATTTTAAATTTAAAAAAATTATTTTTGATTTTTAAATGCTTTTTCAGTTATATGATTATTTTAAAAAAATTTCAAACATTTAAAAAATTATTTTTTTCTTTTTTATTAGAGGGGCAAAAATTAAAATGAGAGGGTTATTTGAAATGTCATGCTGACTTTCTTTAATTTATTGAAATATTGACATTTTCACTAATATAAATAATTTAGTTTTCTTATCCACGAGGTTGGCAAAAAAAATATATTGTACCTCGGAAAAAAGCTTGTTTCCTCCCCAATAAATTATCAAAAATAATAGCATAAAGATTCCCGCGTCTAGTACTTTTAACTCCTGTGTCATTTTATATTCGTTACCTCCGCCCCACTAAAAAAGTGATTTAAAAAATTAGCCTTTTTTTTATTTTAGGAAATTTTGAGGATTCAAGCCTTTCGACACTTCATGCCCCATATGTCTTTGCACAGTTCGGTGCGGTCCTGCCAATAAACCATATGAAAATTTAAAAATTAAGCTAGAATCTTATAATTATCTTTTTAGGGTTATATTATCAGGGCTGCTCAGAACATAAAAGTAAAATCATTTGGGGAAGAGCGGTCCTAAGGTATTGGAAGCCCGAGCTCTGTGGATTAATCCTTTTCTCTTATATAGAAATATAATTTTCAATCATGAATCACGATTAGTTTTTATTGCTTTTCTGGAATATAACCGAAGAAGAATGCAAAATTTCATCCTAAAACGAAGCACTTGAGATATAAAGTTATTAAATATTTCATAATCTTTCTACTCACTGATTTCTTTTTCTTATGAAATTTAATTCTACAGGTAACAGGTGAGCCAGCTTATTTATCTAGTTATCTAGTTAATTTTTGTATATTCAAAATGTATAGAGAAATTGTTTGCTGTAATGAATCAAATTACTTTTTATTGAAGATAAATATATATAACCATGACATTATCTTAAATAAAATGTTTTTTAAATTTCTTGATGTAACTTGATTTTAAATATTATTGAATTTGAAAGCCAGATAGACGTTATTCTCATTGACAAAATGCTTAAATTATTCGGTACAATTAGTCATTGTTTTCACATAAGGGAAACATTTTTCTTTTTTGTGCTTGGGATTTTATAAAATAAACTTTATTATAATAAATTTTGTGGTATTGAGAATTATCCAGAGGAAAAGAATCTTCTCATGGTAATTTATTTATCCAATGTTGTTATCAATATCTTTAACTATTATAAAATAGGCCAATAAATATTGGACCCTTAAGACGCAGGAAAAAGGAAATTAGGATTTTAGGTTGACGGGCATATTTATATATGTACATATATATATAATATACTGACTGCACAGCATACCTTAGGCGGGTTACTTACATACCTAGACACAGAAATAGCTTAGCCCCTGCACCTCCTGCCTCTATTGTTAAAAATAATTTTGTTTAACTCTTTTTCTACTTTTTATAATACCAATAATTTGACTACAAAGCCTTCAAAACACAAAAATTTGCAATCAAAAAACTATTCGTTAAAATAAAATTTAGAATGATAAAAAAGCAAAAAAGAATCGCAAGCTATTACATTGTTCTTGATTTATAAATTTTATAATTTTCCTTTATAAATTTTTAGAAAAATGTCAAATTTTGCTAAGTATTTATTTTTTAAAATTTATCGTGTTAAATTTTACAAATACAGTTTTCAGATTTCAATACAAGTAATATATTATGTATACTATATATAAAGTATTAAAAAGAAAAAAATATTAAAACAAAAAAATTAAAGAATATTACTTGAAATATGATAAAATACATTTTTACAAAAGAGTAAATTCTAAAAGTATAAAAAAATAATATAATAATCATATTAATAAAATGTCTATAAAAGAAAAACAGCAAATTTCTTCTTCTGGTTGATTTTTTTGATGATTAAATGAGATTTGATCTCATTTGAATAATGCAGTAACTTCAACAATATTCATATGACTTATTTAAAATGATTGTAATGGAAGGAGACGGCTGAATTTCTTATTAGTTTAGTATATAAGAAACTATTTAGAAGGATTCAGCGTGGTCTATTGCCGCTCCACAGTTGCATTTGGGGGAGATAAGAGAACATAACTTGAGTAAAAATAAAATGAATTTTTTATTATTCATAATTTATTTCTTCATATTTATTTCTAATTCGTGTAAAAATAGAACCGAGTTTAAATAAAACTAAAATAAGAGAAAGTAAAAATTTATACCATATTTTATAGTAATAAAATAAAGTAACATTTCAATAAAAACAGTGTTTGTCATTTGGTCAAATTTTTTTATAAAATGAAAATATTAGAATTCTCTTATTTAAAAATCTATCAGTGTAAGAGGTGCTTAGGTCATTTCTGATTTGCCTTCTCGTAGGAATCACATTAGAGAGTTCAGCTTTTTACCAAACAAATTTAGAATTGGTCAAAATGGACTACTAACCAAATGTTTATAAAATAAAAAATATTTTAATTATAATTGTAATTTAATTATCCTCTATTTTTTTATTTATATTTTATATCATATATATACGATGATTGCTTTTTATATTTCGGGATTGTGCTAAACTAGTGCTGCTGACGCTTCTATGGTAAAGTTTGACATTTTTGATGGTATACGTTCTCAGATCGTATTGACATACTAGTGCTATTTGTGTATTTTACAATAACATCTAAAACACCTAAAAATGGAATTAAATCGTGAACATTTTCCAGCGATTATTTTTTACAACTTTAGACGTGGATTAATCCAACAATAATTTGGCGATGAAGCACCATCAAGGTCTACTGTGTTTCGATGGTTTGCCGACTCCATTTGTGACCGTAGGTCGGTTAAGGACGATTTCGTGAAGGTCGACCAAAATCGGTTGTTGTTTCAGAAAACATTGATGCTGTGCGTGAACTGAAACTGCAAGATCGTCATGTGACTTATCGTGAGCCTTGGGCATTAGTGGGACCAGCATACATTCAATATTGCATCAACATTTGGCCGTCAAAAATATTTGTTTTTGATCTCAAATCCCAAAATAAATAAAGGTAACCCTCGTACATACTTTGAACTTACTAAAAAAAAAAAGAATAACGGCCTGAATATTAAAAATTAAAATCAATATTCTAATTTATTATATAATGATAGTGATTATAAAATAAAAACAAATAACAAATTTATTTTCTTTCCAGTGATTTTTATGTGAAATTTGGGACCTGATATACTTCAATTTAATTTTGGGTCGAGCGAGAACAATGAGCTCCCACTATTCTCAGCTTGGGCAGCGGTGTTCCACATCATCGGCCTTCTCTCAATGCTAGCATACAACGGCATGAGGTTTTTGTTTTCCTTTGAGAGAGATATATATTTTCCTTTTTAAAGATTTTCCTTACTTTTTCAGTTAAATCTGATATGTATGTTACACCACCATAACATTTTCTTGGTTGTTCAGCTATATTTTCATACTTTTTTTATTTACTATCTGATTTTTTGAATTGATTATTGACTAGTTTTTTTATTAAGTTTTTATGGATAACCATTTTATTGGGATCTTATTAGTTTTTCAAAAATTTTTCTTTATATTTGTATTGTTAATTTTAAAAATTGCATTCTTTATGATATTTAGTTTTTGATTTAAGGATTAGACAATTAATTCCGCATCTTTGTCGATTTTCTAAATATCTCTGTTAAAAGACACCCATCTTCCATTCTTTTTATGTTTATATCTAAAAAGTTGATTTCTCCATCATAAAAGATAAATCAGTGGAAGTTTTTAGAAATAATCTCCATCACTTTCTTTAATTATGCAAAGTGAATCACCCACCAGAAAATAGTGGAAGGAAGGTTTTTAGAAGGTTTTCACCTGATGATATCAACAACTGGAGAGATCCTAAAAAGACTGAACCAAATAAAAACCCACAGTACTCGGTGAAGTCGTCTTCTTTAAAATTCACTAATGTTTTATACACTAAGCCTATTGATCACGATCAGGACTGCCGATTGAAACCACAAATAGCTTCTTAACTTCAGAGAGTCTCAAATTATACTACATGAAAGTATTCAGACGCTACGAAAATATCTCCCACTGCGTCTCTTGCTTGATATCACATTCTCCACCGGGTGAAATAAATTCGTTGATGGTTTGGTTATCATATGGTCATATTAATTTGTTTTTCGATGTAAATACTCATTTTAGTTTTCGAGCTGCAATGCGAAAATTTCTTCCCGATTTTATTTATTACTTAACACGTCAAAAAAAAATTTAGTATTACCCTTCTTATCAACATTTCAGAACTTGAACTTGCCGGTAAAAAGAGGTAGAAATATTGGAAAATTTGAAAAAGTTATCCTGATGTGTTAAAAGTTTAACTTAATAACCTTCATATATGCTAAATAACTTGAGTTTATCTGGCTAATTAATTTAACTAATTGAACTCAACAACTTACTCAATCTTTGATTATTATTTAAACAAATAATTAACATCCGAAGGCTATCAAATTTGGTATCTTATGGATTGATGAGAAACGAGAGTTTTTGTTGGGATTCTCTCAAAAGTGAAAATAAAGTTTTCTACTAATTAATTTGAAATTTAATTAAATGAAATTAAATACTTGCTGCTGCAGTTTATTTTCCGAGTTAAACTCTCTCTCTCTGTTTTTCTTTTTAAAGAGAAAACTAGAAAGAGAGAGGAGGATCGATCAATAGAAATATAAGCTTTTAGTATTAGTACAAGGCTGGTCTGAAAAGTTTCCGACCCATCACCTTCGTAAACAATTATTTTTCAGAGAAAGTCGCCGAATACTATTTGGACGGGTTAAAGAGATGGAAGAAGTGTTTAGACTTACAAGGTAGAAAAATAAAAATAAATTTGAAGAAAAAATGTCTTGTATCTTTGTTAGGGCCGAAACTTTTCAGACCACCCTCATATTAAGAAAAATGGACGCCGACGATGATTTAGTCCACTTTTAATTAGAAACATTAATGGGTTTAATAAGCAAGGTTTAAACCTAAAAAAATTTGATCTACTCTATTTTATTTAGTATTTTCCACAAAAATCATAGTCTCTTTTTCTATAGAGCAGGATTGTCCAATTCGCAATCCGTGGGACTTTATGCTGCAAGATGACACAAATAAAATTGTAAAAGTATGTTAAGACATTTTTGTTTATTGTATGGCAATCGTCCAAAAATTCGATCTCGAGATTTTGATTGCTCTTGTCATTTTAGACCTCCCTTAGTGTGAAAATACCATCTGTGTGTCTGTCTCTATGTTCGTTAACATGATAACTTGAGCATGCTTTAATATTCATCAAATTTTACATTCGTGCAATTCCAGTAAAAGATCTCTACCAACTTTTGAACTAACTCCAGGAACCGGAAGTGATACTTTAAATGAAACGTTTATATAAAAATCATGATAATTCACATAAGATTGTATTGAGGCCAAACAAATGTAATACACGTATATTATAACAAAATCAGAGATTGAAATTTGGTCCACATCCGGCAACCGAAAATGGAAACGTTTTTTAAAAATTATGATAATCCACCTATATATGTATATACGAGAAAGTTGAGGTCACGATTTTTTATCTCAAACTTGAACATTTTGAAAATTTTGGGATCTCCCCCCAAATGTTGGTTTTGAATTATAGTCTAAATGGGACGTAAAATAATAAAAACATATTATATAACTTACATAAGACGAACGTGACGAATTGATCTTGATGTGAAAGATACACCTGAAATTCAGCCGACTTCTGAGAATAGCCTGGCATCTCATCAACTTACTTAATACTTAATTTCCTATGTCTAGGTGCTTCGCTTCCTGTATATACGACTCTAACAAGCCAACCAACTAATCTTATATATTTTTGCCGGACCCTTGATCTAATCTAATCTACACTACGATCTGGCCCATTATTATTGCCTGAGAGCTGATTTTGTGGAAATTTATTCAACTTCTTCAACAATTCATGTTCGTATACTCATACTATTTATTATATATAATTCCAATTTGTTTATATTTAAATCAAATTTAAAAAAATTTTGACTAGGAGATTTATGAAATCTTTCTTTATTCTGAAGCATCACCTCAATAGGTTTTGATTAATTATTTACTTCCAAATTATAGAAAGAAAATTTATCATGTCTATCTTCAAATGTTTGTTATTGTTTATTTCTCTCTTTTACTTATTTTTTGAATATGATTGAGATAAATGCTTAAAATATCACGGAAAACTTAAATGAATGAACTAAGAGATAGTTGAGCAATAAGATTGAGTCATTTTAGCTCCAGTTAATTGATTAATTACCTTTTTTAAATTCATTCGAAGAATGAATATATTTTTTTCAAACTTTTTTTAAAGTATTTAGTATAAACTCAAACCATGCAATCTTTCTTTTTCACTCTTTATAAACGTTTATTCCAAACCATAATTCAGATATTAAAATATATGGTAAATATTTGTTTAATATCTATTTTATATTTAATTTCACACAAACTCTGACTTTAATATTAGATTAAAATAATAAAAAAAATGTTGAATCAAAAATCACATTAAAATGAAAAAACATAACCTCACTTTCTATAATAATACGTAATAATAAGATGCAAAGAATATAAATAACAAAAGAGCGAACGAAGAGCGTCTGTTTTATGTTTGGCCTTTAAAAAGTTATTTTGAAGGAGTAAAATAATAAAAAACATTTGAATTTAAATTTTATTATAAAAGATTTAGTCATAAAGGGATGGATGTAAGAAAGAAAGGAAGGAATATTTAAATTAAAACACATTAAATGTTTTATAGATTAATATCAATCTATATATATTTATTTATTTATTCATGAACAAAAAACAAGTTATAAATTCAACTGTACAAAACAATTTTAAAAGCTGCATTTTAACATTTTTTTTAAATTTGGTTTAAAGCTGAAAAAACCACTAAAGTATAAAATTAATATTTTTCTCAAATAGAAATTAAGAAGAGAGGATGATATTTTTTATTGAAATATAAATTTAAAAAAAGAGAAAGGGAGGGGCTGTTTTAAAGCTTTTGGGCTTAGAATACGTCTTGATGATGTTACAAATATCTTAATTAGAAATATCGATAGATTATATCTAGATAAAGCGAATGATTCCTCGTGTATAATCTATTTTATAAATTTGTTGTACATGGAATTTTACTTAAGGACGCCTAATACTGAAAAGAAACGAAAGACGTATTCCATGTTAAAAACTTTTCTTTTAAATTGCAATCACTGGCATAGCTAAGGAGTATGGGGGAGAGACTTCTTCTCTAGATTTTCTTCATGAACTTTCATAATATTAATTTCTTATTTAGTGATCTATTCATTTTCAAAGTAAGAGATATACAGGATTCTCAAAAACCTGACCCTGAAACAGGTGAATTAATTAACACTACAATTTTTTCATTTTATGAGTAAGTAAGAGAGAGTGATTCAAGAGAAGTCTAAATTGTTATTTACTAAATAAACTAAATTTTTTTAAGTCCTCACCATTGAAGCTATTACTTTATCCAAATTACCCTGGAACAATACTGGAAGTTAAATTTGATCATCTAAAAATAATTATTAATTATTATAATAAGAAGTGACGACAATGCATATTATTAACGACATATAACAATATATTTTTTCTGGGTTGGATAGAGCAGCGGTTCTCAACCTTTGGCACTCGTTACGGGAAAATATTATTGGAAATGGCGGAAAAAAAAGAATTAAAATAAAAAAAATCAAATGTAGAGTTTTGGTATACAACTTATATGAATGTTGTTACTAGACTCGCCCAAGTATCGCATTAAAATTATTTATTTTGATGAATTAATTAAAATATTGAAATAAATTTTAAAAGTAAATAAATGTCAACAAATATCATGAGATTAATTTGAGTCGTTTGACCTATAAAAATTTAAAAAAATGATGTATTTGAGATGAAAAGAAGGGATACTCATAAATAAAAAACGCAAGAGAAAAAATGTTGAGAACCACTGGGATAGAATACACTCTAAGCAATCCGAATTATTTTATTTATTTTAGTATTTAATAATTTCAAGAAGAATTTAAAGGCGTAAAAGCGAACAATTAAATAGCAAACGAGAGTCAAGATCTAACATTTATAATTGGTTCTGTATTTTCGTGTTAGTGGGATATTTAAACAGGAAATTCTCAAGGAGAATAAAACCCAAACATTTTTTTTTTCTCTCACCACTTCACTTTATTGCAAATATTTCCATCATCCTACAGTGACCACCCTCAAAAAAATTTCATTTTGTACATAGATGTGCCCTGAAGATGGTCATGTAGAGTGACCGAAATATTTGGAATAAAGTGAGGTGGTGAGAGAAGGCTAGTTTCATTCTCCTCAAACATTTCCTATTTGTATAACTGTATATAAATTTTAAAAAAATTCCAAAAAAAAAGATGCGGATTGATAATGAATTGAACATTGCTCCAGGACAGTTGTCTAAATTTCTAAGAAAATTTAACAATGCGTGGTTTGCTCTTGGGAAATGAATCCCAAACGCCATAAGATAGTACAGCCACCGAAATGATGAGATATAATTCATAATAATTAAAGCATGGTTTGATTCCTTATTTTTTGAATAAATAAATGATAATTTTTTTTAATATGAGTTATTTCTCTTCATTGAGAGAGAATCCTGATGGTTTAATTTATTTAAATGACGACTAAGGCCTGATCACATCTCGATGGCTCGTAATATTAGTTTATTTTTTCGACGCCTTGAGTTAATAAATTAACTTCCTTTTTTTTATAAATAATTCCTTTTGTTTTTGTGGGATCAGACTTTTAAGACACTCTGCATTTATTAATACATATTAAAATTCGAAAGATTAACATTCAGAAACATTGAACATCTAATTTATTAATTCATAATGGATGGATTTATAAAGTGAGATTCTAATTCTAAAGAAACAAAAGGAAAAAAAATCAATCAGGTTCTTGTTGTACATTTATATTGTTATTGTTGTTGTTATTGTTATAGCTATTAGTGTGAGGAGGTGTTGTAGTAATGTTATTATTTAAAGAATAATTTGTAGTATTCGTAGGATGATGAAGAAAACCAAAAGGTAGTTGATCGTTTGGAACGACACTTTTGTTTTCGCGCCGCCATTTAATTAACGCATTCCAAATTCGTAATTCCACGCCGCCCCTAAAAAAATAATAAAAAAAATATTTAAAAAGTTAAACATAATAAATATTTCTAGATGTATTTGCTTTGGAATTTGGAGAAGGCCATTATGATGTGGATACTACTCAAAAATCGGTTATAGGGGGCTTTTATCGGAAAATCCTTGGACCTCAGGCTGACTGCGAATGTGCATTTAGCAGCTACCGTTTTCTCATATCTCTCTCTTTCTCCAGTCTTTGCCGCTTCGCGCTCGCTCGCTAACGTCTCTACAAAATTAAAGTGTTAAGGACACAGCTACCGAATATTTTCCCTGGGAATGTTAGATATTTCAATGTTTTTTTGCCGAAAAAATTTCTTATTACTCCCTATAACGTAAAAAATTATGTACGCTTTTTTAAATTTATCTATTTTTAATACCTAAATAAATAATAATATAAAATAATTAAATTTTTTAAGGATTATTTATTCTTTTATAATTGGAATTTTCTCTTATTTTATATAAAAGCTTTGTAATTAACGGCGCAATTAAACATTATCCTCCGAAAGGCGAGCGAGGGCTTTTTTGATAGCCAATTAGCTTTGGGGAAATTTTCAAAGATGTTGTTTGGTGCAAGCAACAAGAAGAGATCCGGGCTGTAATTGAATTAACGACAATTTTCTCTCCTCCTCCGTGTTTGTCTCATCGTAAAATGTATGTCATCAAGGGGGTGAATTATGTTTTTACCGATAGGATTAAATTGAAAAAGCAAAGTAATTAAAATGTTACATTACCTTAGATTGAGACGACGAAGATCGCCCCGAGTGATGTAATGCAACAGATCCTCCAGGCAATATTCCTCAGCTAAAAACTAAATAGAAAATTTTAGTACATATAAATAGGCTATTTGATATTGATACGGTAAAGTTAATTCAATAAATAAGAGTAATAATAATTGTGTTAGTGCTACGGCAGGCCTATTAACTCGGGGATAAAATTCCCCTCGTTGAGCGTGACTAGGAAATACACTAGTAATAGTATATATATATAATAAAAAGAGGGTTTCAACGAAATTAGTTCACGCTCCAAGCGAATTTGATTACCGACGAGAAAGTGAGATATTTTGCCATAGTAAGAGCTTTAAAAAAAAAATTCGCATGATGAAGTTCTATTAAAATTGACCCTAAAACCTGCATCATATCATGTAATTTAATTTTCTACTTACAAAGGAGAATCAAAAAAGCGTTTTATTTTTATAAAATGGAGACTAAAAAAAAGCATTAATTAATAATTCAATTTCATCACTTGTTGAAAGATAAAAGTATGAGAATAGTTCAATTTCATTTTATTAGGTTATTTATTTATTTGGGATTTTAAAATTTTACATTATATAATAAAGGAATTTGAGGAATTGAATAAATGTGTTGAATTATAATATATATAATAATAGGATGATTCAAATGAAAATCTTAATTATTAATATTTATTATGAGGCAAATAAATGGTCTTTCCACTGACGCTGCTTCTTTCTTCTGTGAGCAGCAACACGCTACCACCTGTTGGTCTTTCATTGAACCACAAAGATAACTCGTGCCAACTGCCAAATCAATCGTATAGCTTTTCAGAATTTTATTGCACTTTCCTAAGTTTTTCATTTAAATCACCCCAAATGTACTCAAAAATTGTAAAATGTAGATTGCTTTTTCATGGATCATTTAATATGTTACTTACTTTATCAATAGAATGTTGATCAACGTTAAGCTTTTGAAGCCATTCGGTAAGACGTTGATCTCCTGAACTATCAGTAACACTGATTTGTGGAACAAGACCTAAATGCGAGGCGTTTTCTTGATGGGGAAGTCCTGAATTGGAAGAGAGTGAACCAGAAGAGCGTTGTGATAAATATCTGTTAAAAAAAAAATTATAAATTAATATACTATATACTATAATAAAAAATAATTTTTTTTTTTATTTAATATGACAGAAACCTCTCATTTTCAATTAAATGGTCTTTGACTTTATTCTTTTAATCAAAAATTAGAATATCCTTTATCTTAAAATTCTGATGTTTATTTAGAGCAGTGTTTCTCAACCTTTTTCCATTCGTCCCCCTTTTTTAATGTTGATTTGTGGCGCCCTAAATAAGCCAAATGGGAAATATCTAACCATATTTAATCTTTTTTTTTTTTTTTTTTTTTTTTTTTTTCAATAAATTGCTTTCGTCTCAGAGTTTCTCATATAATTTTATGGGCCATTTTTTAGAAAATTACCAGGTCAGATTCTCTGCATTGTTTAGTCTCGTTACTCAAATCCTTATTCTTTTGTTTCCCAAATGCAATGCTATCGCCTTAAGGGAAAGAGTGCCACTCATAGTGAAAGAGAAACGCTATTATAGAATATTTACCTTACACTTTTTTAATTGTTACTTAAATATTTTTATTTCTTTTTGTATTTTTGTAACTTTTCTTATTTTGGATTCAATAATTAGTTTTATTTTTCAAGACTTCACGAAGTGAGAAAGTTTGGAAATCAATGACAATGACAATAGAGGAAAAAAAAGAAAAGAATTCTTAACTTACCCAGATTCAAGTCTTGTTCGAGGCCAGGAAGAAGTTTGATGTTGCAAAGCCTGAGTCAATAATTGCAATTGCATTTGTTGTACTTCTGCATTTTGCTTGAGCCATATATGTAAGCTTTTTAAATTATCCAAAAGTTCATGTAATAATCTAAAAATGAATAAATAATAATAATAAATAATAAAAAAATTTATTATAATATATTATTATAATATATAATTAATATATAATTAAGAGATATATAGCTGGACTGTATGATTAAGGAATTGGGAGAGAAGAATAGCAGCCGTGGAAAACGGTCTTTTCCAAATTCCATATATATATATATATGTTACTGGTAATGTGACATTAATAAAGTTTTCAGTTAAAGTTCAAAAAAATAGTTAAATAATTTAACTAAGTAATGTTGGCATTAACAGGCAAAAATAATGAATGTACGAAATTCTTTAAACTAAACAAACCGCCCGCACTTACTAAAATAAAAATAGAATAGAAAAGATACTTTTTTACCAATTAATTTTTTTAAATTTTGTTTGAACCTGAACTAATCTCTGGATTTTTAGTTTATTCGTCCTCAACGAAATTGCCTAAAATGATAATTTTCTATCTCTTAAGAAAATACCGAAATGAAATGCGAAATCAACTGACCGAATCAAACCAAACTGAAACGAACTCCTAGAAGTTGAGAACCTATTTTATTTTACCGAAGATTACGATTCACCTCCTACAGACTAGAATAATTTTTTTCGATTTCTAAGTTAAAGCTCTAGGTAATGATGACATTATGCAGTAATGTATCTGATGGTAATATATATATATCTTAAAATATTATTTTTGTTTATTGTTTGTTTATTTTAAGAGTTCATCTCTTTTTGATTAAAATTTATTTAATTCACTGCGAATTAATAAATATGACTGGATAACGATTAAAGTAATCTGAAATTATTTATTTTCTATATTTAGCCTTAGATGTCAAAAATGACATTCCCTTATCAAGAAAAAAAAGAAAGAAATTTGAATAATTAATATAATAATAATGATTACCTATTAGTAATTGGATCTCGATATTCGAGACGGATTTTGCCATTGGCAGTATAACTTCCTCCACTGTCAATGGTTTTATGAGATTTCACAGAGTTGACAGTTGATAATCCTGGGCTTCCTGATTCCTGTCCACCTACGCCACTCGCCGTGTCATCTCCTCCGTTAATGCTGCTTCCAATTCCATTTACTTCAGAAACTCCTCCTCCAGATGGACCATCTCGAGTGTCTTGGCCAGCCAAATTTGCGCCCAATTCTAAAATAAATTTCAAATTATTATAGTTCTGAACTGCCGAAATAAATTCCACTATTCCTCCAAAAGCAATGTTTGTCCGCAATACAAGGGAATCATCGTCCCAATACCGTCATGTCGTTAAACTCGCGATTAGTAGAACTAGTCTACCCCAATGAGCTCCCGCCATTTAGCAAAAAGCTAAAAATTACATTTGTCAGAAAATGGTATGTAATTATGATCGTGCCACTCTAGATATTCACGCATATCCTTAAAGAGTTTTGCAAAATCTAAAAAATCTTTGTTCATCCACTTTTGAAATAGTATTCCAATATGGATTCAGTGCTCTCTTATTATCACAAAATCTTTGCACCATTTTTGATCAATTTAAAACAAAATACTAATACAATGACTTTGCTCTATTGTGATTTTTTGTCCCGTTTTATATAAACCAGACTATCGTTATGCATTTTTAGCTGAAAATGCTGAGATATGTCACGAAATATCTGCTTTTTTTCCAATGTATATGTATGTATATATATACATATATAAGGAACAGATATTATATATACATATATAAGGAACAGATAGATGTCACTATCACAGCAATTTCATAAAAAATAAGGATATTTTAGGTTTTGAGATAACCCATATAATATAAATAACTTATGGCATTAGTGTAAAATTTTATTTTATTTATTTTGGGATGTTTTATGAAATTGCTGTGATAGTGACATTTATGAAATCTTTAGTGATAATATCTGTTCCTTATATATATCACTCAATAAGTCTTGAGGCTAACTGCTAAAAAAACATTTTTTTTGCAAAATTCGACTTTATTCATCAACATAGTCTTCTTCAAGAGTGATACATTCATCCCAACGCTTCTCTAATATTTCGATTCCTTTTTTGTAGAACGATTTATCTTTGGACTCAAAATACGCGTTTGTTGCGGCTATGACTTGAGTCTTTGACGCAAATCTCTTTCCTTGGACACTTTTTTGAAGTCTGCGAACAGATAGTAGTCGCTGGGAGCCAGATTCAGAGAATACGGTGGATGGGGAAGCAATTTGAACTTCAATTCGTGCAATTTTGCCATCGAAGCCAACGACATGTGACACAGTGCGTGGTGAAAGAGAACTTTTTTCTTTTGCATTTGGAGCCGTTTTTTCGCAATTTCTTCCTTCAAGCGCTCCAATAATGTCATGTAATATTCGCTGTTGATGGTCTTTCCTTTCTCATGATAGTCGACGAATAAAATACCTTGCGAATACCAAAATAAGGAAGCCAAAATCTTACCGGCCGAGATTTGCGTTTTTGGTCGCTTCGGACGTCTTTCACCGGCTGCTGTCCACTCAGTTGACTGACGATTTGATTCCGGAGTGAAATGATGGATCCATGTTTCATCTATTGTCACATACCGACGCAAAAAATCCTGTTAAACAGCTCCAAACAGCGCTCTGAATCATCAACGTGTTGCTGTTTTTGGTCCAGTGTGAACAAGCGCGGCACCCACTTTGAACACAACTTTCTCATGGACAAATGTTCATGTAAAATAGTGTATACACTGCCTTCTGATATCTTTAAGGTGTCAGTTATCTCACTCAACTTCACTTTATGGTCTTCCAAAAAGATTTTGTGCACTTTTTTTATGTTTTCTGGAATAACTGCCGAATTCGGGCGACCAGAGGGTTCAGCATCATCGGTGTTTGTACGCCACGTTTAAAATCAACAAACCAACTTTCGACAGTTCTATGGAGCAGAGGACCCATAACACTTATCAAGCCATTGCTTTGCTTGAATGGTATTTTTTCCCATCAAAAAACAGTGTTTAATCAACACAGGAAATTCTTTTTTTTCCATTGTTTTGAAAATAACAAAAGCAGCGTCACTAAAACCATTGTAACTTGTAAACTAATGGTCAGATTGTCACGAAATGTTGACACATATCGTTTGAAGGTTGATACTTTCTAAAAACTATATGGATTTTTCATTAGAGGCGCCATCTATGTGACAACCTAGGGACTAATTGAGTGATGTGTTACCTGTCAAACGGGATTGGCAGTTGATAATAGACTGTATCTGGTTCGATACGACCGATTTGAAAGTAAATTCTTTATCTTCTCAGAAATACAAAGATCTTTTTAGCTAATAAAAAATATATTTTAAATAATATTATCAATATTATAATATATATATATACCTGGGGAGAGTACTGTAATGACTGCTTGAATTGCATTCCTAACAAGATTATCCAAAGCAAACATCCAATGTGGTTTTATATTATGCATTCTTAAAACGACATTCACCTAAAAAAAATTGAATAACAATAAAGCACAAGAATGAGATGAAATTTTGATTATTTTAATTATATTTATTACTTACAGCATCTTGGAACAAATAAATAGCGAAATTGAGTTGTTGAATGGCAGCGGAATCAAAATCTAACTCTTCTTTGAGTGTATGGATAGCTTTAGCTATGACTGTTCTATCTTTCTCTGCAATATAATCCTTGAGAGCGCACATCATGATTTGAAGATGATCCTTAAAAAAAATAATAAATTAAGAAAATTAAAAATGTGTCTCGCTGTATTTATTGTAAAATATAAAAAAATAAACATTATTAGGTGGAGGCGGGGGTTTGAGAAATTTTAGTTCATTCAAAAATAAGGCAATCCATATATAAACCATTTTTAATAAATAAAAAAATATATGAAAATTTATTACTACCAATTAATTTAAATATTTCAATAATAAAAATAAAAATATTTTATTTATGTCTCTAAAATCCAAATTTTTTTCTCTAGTGGAGATGAGGAAGGGGAGTAAATGTCGGTTTGTTGGTAGCGGAAGAGAAGATCTAATAAAAAAACGGTCAGCCAAAATTTCAAGAGCAGTAAGATGAGAAGTGCTCTCGGGGCGGATTAAAAACTCGAGACAAAATTTTGGACCTTATTTTTATTTCTTTTTTGGGAAAAATGGTTTAAATCTAAGAATTTATATGAATAAAGTATAAATGAAAAAAACTTACCATAGTAAGGACAACAGTTTTTCCAAGACTCTTCTCTAAACTTTGCATCCACACTTCACAAATTTTCTTGCCATCTTCATTAAAGACCCGTGAGAGTGTTGTCCTTCTTTGAGAATCTTTTTTCAGCATATAAAAACCATCATGTTCCTGTTTAGCTCCGTTAGCATTCGCGCCAACGTGGGTAATTGCGCCAGGCACAAGAGAACCCCCACCTAGGAGGTCCCTTTGATGACATGCAGCCACTGCACCCATATCTACCTCAGGTGACATGAGTCCGCCTGATGACGATCTTCGTGCTAAACCTCCACCGCCGTTACCGCCCAAAATACTGTCCTGATCTGTCTCGATGGTTGGAGATATGCTACTGAAGTCGAAGAAATCAAAATAAATACCGTAAAGAATAAATTAAATTAAAATTGTTTAATAAAAGAAGCTCTCTTTTTATTAACAAAACTAAAAATTATACTTTCTATAATTAAAAAAAATTGCCAACTCCGGGTATCGAACTGTGGTCGCTTGATAGGGCGCCATTGCTGCAGTGATTCTCACTTAATGGGGAGAGCACCAATTTGGAATCGATTCAACGAAGTGGCATTTTTTTCATTGAAATATGAGTTATATAAATATATATATATAATTGTTTAATTTATTATTTATAATTTCAAGTTATAAGAATATTTTCCTAATTGATAAATCTTAAATTTCAAAAGAAATGGATTAGTACATCATAGAGCTTTTTAAAAGAATCAACCAACTTGTGAGTATGTGGAAGGCGACCCCTCAATTATAATTATCTTTTGTTTCCTCTTAATGGATAATTAGCAGAGCTACATGAAATTCAAAATCATTAAATTTCATAATGTTTTACCTTTAATTTTATTATATTTTCGGATTTCATGAAGGTCTTTTAATTATCTATTAAGATGAAACCAAAGATACAGGTTGTCTAATTATATTTGAGGGGGATGGTTCACCCTTATGCCAGCCTTCCACCCTATTTCATCAATCGTCAAGGGGGTTGTTCCTTCTCTTGGTCTTTAATATGGCGACCTCGAAATATGGTAATAATGGCAAAGAAATAAGAAGGAAGAGCTTTTTTAAAGAAATTTTAAATTTAATCATAATTATTCATTTTGGAGAAAATCCCCTAATTAAAAGTAGAATCTATTTTATCTTGCTATTTTGAAAATTTATCATTTTGATTAATTTATGTTAAAAATTTTTTTTTCAGAAGATAAATATTTTGCTTCTTTTATTAAACAAATATATTTAATTAAAATAAAAAAGTAAATTATTAATAATATCAAAAAATTTTTTTTTAATATTTACAGAAAAACAAAAAAGATTCTAAAAGAAATTTAAATAAAAAAAAAAAGAACTGAACTAACCTGAATTTAATCTGCAGATGAAATGAGAGAGAAAATTAATGAGAACGAGTGAAGAAAATAAGAAAATAAAAGCGTTAAAAGTATAGGCAAATCAGATGTTGTGAGATTAAATAAATGCTTAGTTCGAAAAAGAAATATGAGAATGTGATTAGATAAAGCGGAGACATTGTGAACATTATTAAAATAATTATAATGATTAGATTATTGAAAAATTGAGTTAATTATATATAATTAAAGGGGGAGGGGGTGAAAATTTATATCACTATGGAGATTTTCATTAAATATGGCTCCATTAATTTTTAATAATTTTTTTAAGTCTTTTTCGGCATCTGAAGCCATTTAGACTCCGTCCTTATTTATTTATATTAATTGGTAGCCATTATAATATAAATAAATTTTTGTCGCTCAAGGCGGGAAGCTAGCTAACCACTAACCTTTGGTATATGAAGAGACCTCTGTATAAATGTCTTTGTCTATAATTTAATTAATAATAATTTAATTTTAATTAATATATTTAAATCCCACATATATATAATAATTTTAATAATTGTCTTTGTATATTGCTTTGAATTTGCCTTATATGGCGAACGTCCAATTTCATCATAAAATAATTTTTCTAACAAAATTTCAATTTAGATACAAGTGTTGTATATTATTTTAAGAAAAGATCTAGTTTGAAAATATATTAAAAAAAATAAGGAAAAAAAATATTGCACTCCCCCAACAAATGGTCAAATATTTACCAAAATTCATTCAATTCTTATAATTTATTGTGTGAAAAATTTCAATATTATCGTGGATGAAAGGAAGATACACGCAAAGATCACAAAAAGTACTCAGGGGACCTCAAAACACATTTTGGTAGCATTAGTTCAATTTCGATTTTTTTTTTTTTGTTGCATTAACTTTCAAATTAAATGAATAAATAATGCAATGCATGCAACAATAGTGAAAATGGATTTAGAATCATAAAAAACAAAAAAAAAAAGCAACGACCTTTTCATTTATTTCAATTTATTTTATAAACAGAGAATAAAAATGAAAATTGTGTAAAGAAGAAGAAAGTCATGCAATTAATAATAAATAAAAGTTTTTTTTTTCACTTACTGGTTAATGCAAATGATGCAGTTTTATTTGTATTTTTTTTTTTTTTTTTTTGGATACGTAGGCGAATTAGTAAAAGCTGAATGCATCTGTTCAGAGAAGCAGAGACGACAAACGAAAAAAAGCAAAAAGCATTAAAAATGAGATGTGAGAAGAAGAAGAAGAAGAAGAAGCGAAAGGAAATTAAATGTTTTTACTTTTTATAAATAAACATCCCGAAAAAAGATAGAGGAGAAAGGAATTACTCCTCAGAAGATACAAAAATATTGAAATATTTATACAAGAGAAAATGTATTCAAAGGAAAAGTTTATTTATGATGAAGATGATTGTATAAACAATTTTTTATCTTATCAAGTATGAGGTTTCTATCGTTGGATGTGGTATTTAATGCCTTGTCCCATACTCTAAATTTCAATTTGTGGCTTGGAGATCTATTTAATTTCATGATTAACTTTTATATAAATATATTTTAGGAATTCAAATGAGATAAAATTAAAGAAAAAGATAAAAAATTTGAATTCTCTATTATTAAATAGATCTTGAATCCACAATTTTCTAAATTTTCGGGACTCCCTCGGTTAAGAACTATAATAATAATATATTCAGAATATTCATTAATTTATTATGCTGTAGACAGAGAACTGCAGGTTTATGAATTTTTCAAATTCATTTATTTATTTAAGATGTTATTTAAAGATAGAATATCATCCTAGAGGTTGAAAACCACAACTATATATATTAATATTAAATAACTTTTATGCGACGGGACGTAAAAATAAAATATCAAATAAAAATTAGTGACCCTTTCTAGTCACTCTAATTTTTTAAGGTTTCTTTAAAAAAAATGAAGTTTGATTGAGACTAGCCGAATAACCAAAAAAATAATAAATAAATAATTGACAAATATTCAACGGGTTGAATGAAAATGGACATGTTTTATCAAAAAGTCTAATCCAAATCAACTAAAATATATTAAATTTTTTTTAAATTAAAATTAAGAGGCGATTAGTTGAAAGAGGATTTTTGAGTTCAAGAAGAGGCTGTCCATACATTCTGTTTTTTTTTTAAATGTTTTTGATCGTTCCGTCGTTTCAATAAAAAAATTAATTTTATCCCGTTTTATCTGAGTGCTGTAAATATAATTAATCGTAACATAGCAATCAGACAGGAAAATAGTAATAAAATTGAAGAAATTTTAAAAATAAAAAGTAGCAAGGCCAAACAGCGCTGAACTTCGGATAGGGGGCCGAAGAACAAGGCTGTTGAACGCTCATCGGAAGATCTAGACAATCTCTACAGCGTTTCTCAACCTACAGGTGGCGAAATGATAGCTGCAGCCTTGTGTCAAAGCGAGAAAATGGTGAAGTAGGGTCGCAAGGCAAAAAGGTTGAGAAACGCTGAATACTGATTTTTATATCTATATAATGGTATAATATACAGTAAGGTCCCAGCAACCAAAAAAAAAAAGGTAATAAAATTGCATTATTTTTTTAATTTATATTAAAAATTACTTCTTGTTTAATTAGGTTTAGTAATTCAAAATATTCAAATTTTTTATCCTGCATCGTTTTCATCACTCAAATCTCCCGTTTTTGAATAAAGAAAAAATTATGATGAGCATATTGAAAAAATAACATCCATGAACCATAAAACCCATCTGAGTGAAATCACAACCTGTCAATCCTTAAAACAAACGAGTAAAGAGAATTAGATTGAGATCATATATAAAAAAGACTAAAGTAAGGTTGATACATCTATAGATTCCCTTACGTACGGAAACTCACATCTAACAGTAAATGTTCAGTTTTCGGTACGGTAAGGTTATCTATGCAAGTGACTTCAGTGGAATTCTTTGATAAGTATTAATAAAGTCGTCTCTTGAGATGGTTGAGAATGTTAACAGAGCAAAGAGAGAAAGAGAATTGTTAGATTTTGGTATTTTAGCATTTACCTGGAGTAGGAAAGAGCCGAGGGCATCGCGATGGGCGAGAGCAGATGCGAAGGACCACGTCTAGCCAGAACCGGGTTCGACTTGGTGTGCAAGGCGCTGCTGCTTTTTTTGGGTACATGGGGACACACACGCAAAAAAGGGGACGCAAATCAAGGGTTAATTCACCACATCCAAACTAACCCATTGGATATATTAATACTATAATTAAAAAGTTTATTCATAGTATTCTGTTATGTATAAAAATAATTAAAAGTTGGATTGTAGCTCCTAATTGAAAGGGAGAGGTAAATATATTTTAGTTCCTTAGGTCCTCTTCAGTTTTTCACCAAAATTTTTTGGGAACTATAATATGATAGGCAAATCAACCTTAATCTTTTATTCATTTATTACAATATACAGTTTCACCTTTTTTTATGAATTATTTCAAGGTTTTCATTCGCTTATTAGTATAGGAGGAGACCATTTTTGAAGGCCATAAACTCAACTATTAAATCACACTACAATAAAAAACTTACAAACTGCTTAAGAGGATTCATATAAAAAGATGAAACTCTGCGGAAAAAGAGAAATTTTATCTTTTGTGTAACAAAAAAATAAAAAATTAAAGGGCGTTTTTTAATTTTATTCATCCATTCCATATATACCTGTATAAAAATTTTAAAATAAAATAATAATATGGAGCATTTTTTAAATTAAATAATCATTTTGAGTTAGCAAATCTTGCAGATAAGCGGATGGGGGTTTTTAGGATAAAAAAAATAAATAAATACCATTAAATCTAATCTAGTGGATTGTATCGTTGGATGTGGTTGGTTTTTGAATTATTATTTGTTTTCTTTTTGCGGCTTGTTAAAGCGCAGTTCACTTAAGCCCAAAAACCAAACCATAAAAAAATATCATAGGTATGTAAAAATTTGATTAGATTTCTCGATAAACAGTTATTAGAATTTTTTTTGTTAAGATGAAAGAAACAGAAGTCTCCGTTTTTCTTATAATTATTATTAAGAAATAATTATTAATAAAAAAAGATTTTTCGTATAAGATATTATTTTATCTATTATAATCAAAATATGATTTTTTTTTACCTAAATGGTCATTTATCAAAAAATCAATAAATAAAAATATCAATTTAATCCCTGTTCATTTTAGTAATTAATATTACAAAATGAGTTAGTAATATATATTAATACACTATTTCTGCAGCTGTCATCAGGTAGATGCATTCACTTTGACAAGTAAACAGGTAGTGGTAAGTACTTGTATATAAATAACTTTTGAATAATTAATTACTAAAATAAACCACGAGTAATGCCAAAAAATGTCTTTTCTAATAACAATAATCTTGAAAGTCCAAGTTACTTATTTAATCCCATACTTAATTCCCAATAGACTTTTGGACAAGTCATCTACACACTCTACACTCCGTTAATTTTCCTATATTTGACTCATAATCCTAAAATTTGGTATTTTTAATCCATCAAGAAGGATATTTTAATTGAAGAGAAACCCCATAAGTATATACAGGGGGGTTGAGAAGATTTTTTGAATTGGGAGAGAAGCAATTTCTCATCTTCAGTTCTAAAAACGAAAAAGATTGAGATCTTGGAAAATACTAATTCAAATTTCTAGATTTAATTCATAATTCTTGAATGGATGTTGAGATTTTCAAATTCTGAGCATGTCTAATTTATCTTTTCCAGACGAACTTATGAGGATATGTTTGAAGATATATTCAAAAGTCTGCCAGTTGAGGCGCATTTAAAAATTAAAAAAAAAATTAGTGGCAAAGAAATACAAAATTGTTTATCTTAATGGTCCAAATTTGAATACAATGATTTCGTTCTACACCCATGAAGCAACCCTCATATAAATAATAATTATTTCTGTGAGATGAGAGTGCATTTAATTTTCGTTGAATAAATTCTAATATTTAGAAAATTTCTTCCAGTGCTCATAAATGGATATCCTTGCAATGAGAAACCAAAAAGCCTTTATAATCGTAAATTTGAATTTAATTTTTCAAGGGTTTGTAATCTTGTTTCTTCAAAATGACAGTGGGGGCATTTGATCTCGAAATGGCTAATGGCGACTTATATTATATTTATATCCTATTGTATATCGAAAAATCACCTCTTTTTTTATAATAATCATTCCAAATGTATAAAATCCTAAAATAAAAGTATGTTAAATAATAATTTGAATATTATCCAATGTAAGTATGTAATTTTTAAAATTTTACATGCTATTAATGCGAAAATTGAATTGAATAATAGCCAGCCAATAGCTAGCAAAAACTAAGGCTATTTTCTACTTAAATCAGCCTGGGACACAACACAATTTGGCATGCTCGTTATTAAAGCATAATAAATAAATAAAATGCAGTGAAATTGAATTAGTATTCTAAGAGTGTGTGCGTTGGAATTTTGAAAAAAAAAAAAAATTTATTAATATTTCCCATCCCTAAAATTCAAATTAATTAATCTACTCACCAAGTGTATTGAAACCCCCAATCGATATAAGTATAGTACGAGATATAAGGAACACGATGCATTATCACTGTGAGTCAAAAGTCGAATAATATAAAATATAGGAAAAAATAAATAGAAGAATGTTGCTCTCATTTGATAAAACCGCAATTTCCGTTGATAGTTAAATAAATCCAACAAAAAATAATAAAATGTTTTAATTTGGGGCGGAAATCTCTATGATCATAATAGAATTTGGTCTTTATAATAAGTTAAAACTAATCGCGGAGTATTATAATTGTAAATTCGTTTTACAAAAGGGTTTTTTAATGTTAAAGGGAAAAATTGAAAACGAATTTTTTTCCCTCCATGAAAACTTATGCAACTATTTTAATTTTATTTAATCTCTCTTGATATAATTTCTATCTGTATTAACAGATACGATTATTTCAGAAAGTGCAAAGTTTTATGCCCTTTTTAGCTGTTATAGTCATTCAAAGGGAGCATGTTGAATGAACATACCTTGAATTTATATATATAGATTATTTATTTAAATTATGAAATCATCAAATGGGTTAAGTAGCTTATTAATCCAGAATAAAAATACTTTTTACGTATATTTTAAAAGGAAGCAAATTATTTATTTTTCCCGATAAAAAAGGAAGCTATGTTTACTTCCTATAAAATAATAATGCTTCTTGTTCCATATAAATAATATAAATAATAATAAAATGAAAATACCTTTCATCTGGAGAACTTGGTATCCCAGAATTTGTAGATACACTTCCGCTGCTTCCCTGAGATGTGGCTGCATGATGAGTATTCGATTTGTGAATGAGTCTATCAGCAGGAACTGAGATACTTCGTGAGAATTCTTGAGGTGTACTTAAGGCGCGGCTTTTCTTCTTCCTAAAAAAAAAATATTTTTATCAGAAATTTTAATAAATACATGCATAAATAATAGTCTATTATTAATTTATCCATGGGTTAGTTTATCATCTTCTTATAGTCAGTAGAAGCATTCCAAAGCGAAGTAAAGAGTCATGATCAATTTGATTAGTGGCTTTTCTTATTCCACAAATTTGTCATTAGGATCTTTCGATGTATGTATAAAATAATATTTCAATTTGTATAAATTGGTAACCCTTCTAAATCACGATTTCGCTCTAACACAATAAGATAAATTGCAATAACATGATCTGCAATTTGCAGAAGCCACCCAAAAATTCAATATTATGGATTATTATTAAATATAATAAATTATTAAAATGAAAATAGTCATATTTTGTTTCGTTTTATGTTATACATATACAATATATGTTAATATTTTTAATAATAAAAATGAAGTTACTTGTATGGATTTTAAAAAATATTTGTTTTTAATAAGTTTTTGGATCCTAACTGCTGTTTTGTACTGCCTTTCGATCTCATATAACACGACATTTCTAGGAACCTATCTGCCGAGTTATAGGAGGGTTGCCTGTATTTATTTTATGAAGGAAATAATATAAAAAATTCCTATTCAAATGATTATGGTTGTTGAATAAAAAAAGCAAAAATGTTTTGAAGAACGGAGGAGCTTGTTCCTCTGCCTGGTATACTCTTTACTTCGACAGAGTTTAGTATTAGTATCATATATCATCTGATTAAGTGAACTTACTCTGATAGAAAAGGATCTTCTAAAAGTTCCGCTGAAGTAGCTCGCTTATCTGGATCAGGCTCAAAGCAGCGTAGTATAAAATTCTTAGCTTTTTCAGATAATTCTGCTGGAATTTCTGGATGAATTTTATAATATCCAACCTAAAACCGGAGTTAATTGAATAATTAAATAATACTATAAGAAAAAGAGATTTTTTTTACCTTAAAAACGGCAGCTTGAGGGGAACCAAGTTCTATAAAAGGTGGTTTTCCAGTTGCCATTTCAACAATTGTACAACCGAGAGACCAAATATCCGCCTTTAATAAAGAAATTACAATTATTTATTTAGATAAATTAATTTACTTTTAAAAATAAATCTTGCAGATTAAAAAGAACAGAAATAAATTAAATCAAAAATGCAATTACCAAAAAAAAAAAATCAGGACTTCCTAAAGTCATAAATATACAATAAGATTAAAAGCCACAGCAGATTTAATAATTAAATACTCCTTTCAAGATAATGGAAGATCTACAGCCGCTTTTCTCAATACTCATTTTTCTCTTGGGCCATAAACATTTGTATGCTACCTAAAGAGAGACCCCTCTCTCATGATAAAAAAAATTACAAAAATCATAACTTTGTACGGAATTTCTAATAAGAATTACTTGCAAAATAATAAAATCTGACTCTAAAGACCATCAAAGAAAAATTTTAATCGCCCCTTAAAAGTTTAATTTAGGATATTTAAATATATTTTTTAAAATTCTGTTTATAAAAAAATTTGATAAAATAAAAGAGAAAAAAATATATATAGATGATAATGAAAATATAAAACTAAGATGAAATGAGGCGTGCTGTAATCGGGTCGAAAATGTCCGTCTCCAATTTAAATATAAAATTAGGAAAAATTATTAAATAAACAGAACTGATCTTCGCTAAGATGGAATCGTCCGATGGATGCAAGCCTCAAATCAAAAAGGGCCTTTAAATTTTCCTAAATTAAATGTTGTTTTAAGAAATAGAAGGCAGAATGGAAAGTAGCAGTGTGGTAGTCAACAAAAAAATACTATTTATTTTCGTCGAATGAAGGTCTGACTCATCATCAGGACGAAAACAATGTTAAAATATTAGATGACAGGAAATTATACAAATGTAATCATTGCAGCATAGCTTCACGAGAAATGTTTGTATATAAATATAATATATATTTTTAATAATAATGGGCCTTTTGGAAAAGAGGCGCCAGTGATGACCAAATGGCTACTTTTCATTCAACATTCTCTCCAGTTATAGATCTCTTCTTTAATAAGATATTTGTTATTTGAAGAATTGGCTTGGTTTCATCAAAAAAGGTTCTAATTCTTTTTAAAAATAAATAAATAACGAAATTACAGGAGCGCCGTATCCACGTTGTCCTTTATCAATAACTTCAGGTGCCATGTATTGTAATGTTCCAGTAAAAGTTTCAGTACTAGGACAGAGACCAGCCAATCTTTTAGATGTTCCAAAATCAGAAATCTTAACGACTCCACTGT
This sequence comes from Anisolabis maritima, assembly GCA_010014785.2. Taxonomy (NCBI): domain Eukaryota; kingdom Metazoa; phylum Arthropoda; class Insecta; order Dermaptera; family Anisolabididae; genus Anisolabis; species Anisolabis maritima. The sequence goes on along the minus strand of JAAAKE020133791.1, from coordinate 18,684 downwards.
ACGTATTGACAAGGACATTATCTCCTTTGATATCACGATGTACTATCTTTTGGTCATGAAGATATTTAAGTCCCTCGAGTATTTGTTTTGTATAAAATGAGATTGTTGATTCACTCTCTTTCAATGGACCCCATTTGGATCTTAATAATGCTGATAAACTTCCTAAAAAAAAGTAATATTAATTAATAAATAAATTACATTTTAGATTTACCTCTAGTTTATTTGTATTAAATTTATTTATTTACATAAGTTCAACTCCAAAAGAAATATTAATATTAAAGAAAAAAGATTTTAATAAATAAAAACAAATATGAGTATTAAATTTTTAATAGCTATATAGAAAGATCTCTCTATTTTCTAAAAAAAAGATTTTATATATATATATATATATATGTTCTGGAAGGTTTCCGGGGCTGAGTGGTGCTTTTTTTACTAGTATTTTGGAGAAAAAGCTCGAGATATGAGTAATTAGGTAATTTTAAAGAAAAAAGTTATTATTCTTATCGGTTGTTTGAATATTCTAAAAGTTCCGCCACCGTTGAATACCTAAATCAGATACTTCTGGTAAAATTTATTAATCGTTTCAGTCTTTATATGGAAATCTTATGATCTTAGAATATTCAAACACTCGTTAAGGATAATAACTGTGTTCATTTAACTGGGCCCCAATTTTTTTTTTTTTTTAGGGGGCGGGGATAATATATTAATACATTTCAAAGATCATCTAATAAAAAATTGTTTTATGAATTTTATTCAAAATCGTTAGAGCAAATTTTGAGAAAATCGAAAGAAACCAAAAAAGTTTATCAGTAAAGTACTACCCGTTGGCCGAGTCTATTCAAAAGTTTTGGTAAGGGTAAATAACTTAAATATAAAATGTTAGCAGCTTTTCGTTTTTGAGTTTTCACACAGACAGACCATTTTGCCAGACCCATATTTTTTTAGTAGTGGAAAATTTATTTTTAGAAAAAATTTTTAAAACCTTAAACTTGATTATGCAGGGGCAGGTATAAAAGCTCAATGAGTCGCAGGTTAAGTATAGCTGCTCTAAAAATTATTTTTTTTTTTTAAATAAAAATAATGATAAATCCTACTTAAAAAATTGAGAAATTTTTTGTCAATGAAAAAGGAATACAAAAATTTACCTCCTGGCACTTGTTCCATAAAAATTTTAAAATAGCCATCTTCAGAAATTGAACCAAGATATTGTACTATATTTCTATGTCTAAGCTGAGAATGCAATTTAATTTCTTCATGTAAAGGTTGAACATCTCTGAAATTGAATAAATTCTAGTTTTAAAATTAAAAAAATTAATAAAAGAATTCAAATTATATAATAATAGTATTATTAATAAAAATTGAATGTTTATATAAGAAATGATATGGGCAATAGAAAAACACATATATATAAATTATTTAATTGATGAGAAGGCAGGATTAACAAATGCAGCCTTTGGATGCACAATAAAAATCCAAAATTTCGAATCAGGTTTACTGGTTTATTTCCAGGTCAATTTGTATTTATGCCCAAAGGTAGTTTGTATTGGAATATATATATAACAATGTATACATATAAACTGCAATGATGTTGATTTATGGTTAAGTCTCATTCGTCTGTCCTCTCATCTATTAAAATTCAACATAGCAACAACTCTCTTTTTATATTTTTATGCTTTCAGCAAATCAGGAATATGCTAAACAAGGCAAGGAAAATAGAGAAGATCAGAGGACTTTAAATTTCAAAACACAGGAATATATAAAGAGATGTGGTTGAATATTTGATGACCAAAGACGATGGAAGGCAGTCAATAAGGCAGCAAAATTTTAAAACTTGTTTTCATTGTATAATACGATGTTTCGAACGATTCTTGAGCAATATAAATTGTTTGTTGTTGCATCGCATCTTATTAGAAGACAACAAGAAAATGTTAAATTCTAGGTACTGGTAAAATTAATTGTCCTGAAGAACGGAAGAATTGGTCGAAACGTCGACAATTTTAAATAATAAAAGATTTTTAAAATTTTAATATTTTATTTAACTTCCATCGTATTTTGTCAACACAAGAATAATTAAATTTTTTTATAAAAAACCAACTAACCAAAAAAAAAATGTTTTTTTGGAAAGATTTTAAAAGGAAAGTGAAAATAAAAATCATTTTTTTTTCTTATATTAAAAACTATGCTTTTAGTTGATTTTTTTCTTACCCAAGATTTTTTTCTGGAATTTCTTTACTAGCAATTCGAACTTGAGTATTGAGGTCTCGAGCAGCATATACTATGCCATATGTTCCTTTGCCAAGTGCAATACGTCTTCCTTCCTCGTCCAAATCATATTCAAACTTAGAAAAATAAATATAAATGAAAATCTTTTATTAAAATAAAGTATAAAAAAAAAATTGAAAGGAACTTACAGTGATATGATCAGTAGTGATGTCCGAATCTAAATCAGTGACTAAACCATCGAACATTTCTAAAACTAGATTATAAAACCTTTGGCGACATTGCGAAGAGGAGAAATACATTTGGAAATCGTCACCGTTTTGATGTACATATAAGAAGAGACAGCGTTCATCTCTTTTGTATTGACTGGAAAAGTTTAATTAAAAATTATACATAAGCAAAATAGAGATTCTTGAAGAAGAATTAGAAATAATATAAACTATTTTCTGTGTTAAATGATAAAGTGAAGAGCTATCAAAGATACCAGCGCGGAATACAAATACAATTACATTCACTTCAAAATATTGTACAAAGAAAAAAAATAAAATAAAAAATTGATTCTAATTTTTAAATGTTAGCAACAATAAAATACAAAATTAAATTCTTGTTTGTGTGTCTATTCTGATCTTTGGTAAAGACTGATATCCGAGGAGTTTTTCCTTTTCCCTAGTCTCTGATTCCTGTTTTCCGTGATATTCCTTTTTATTTAAATTTATTTTCTAGTTTTCCATCAAGTCATATTACTTTATACAGATATACGGAGTATGTGATAATTCTATTTATTTATATTATTTTGTTTAATCATTATTTATTGGTGTGGTTTTAAATGTATGTGATGATAGGGAAGACTAACAATGAGAAATGGTGACGATGATTGAAACAAAATTTTCCTCTAAAGGTATTTTCCCGCAGATATGGTTTTGTTTTCCTGGAAGGAGGTGTAGCAGACTAAACGCCCCGACAAGAAGGCCACTTCTCTAAAATGTTGTGATAGTTCTTAATTTGTCACACCAATATTTTGTTCCAATAATACGTTTTTGGGACAAAGCGTTATTTATTTTAATTAACAAATTAATAAAACGTCTCGGTAACTAATAGTGAGTCTATCGTGAGATAATCCAGAATGTAGGTTCAACTTATTTTTTTTCTACGAGTTTAAAGTAAAAAAATTTTAAATTTTGCAATTGTTATTTTCTAAAATTTTGAGATAACAGTTATATCATGTTATATTTATATATATAAATGTTAGTGTTGGGCTTCTATTGGATTTTTATTTAATCTATTTTTAGATATCCTTTTTTCGGTCTCATATAAAATATTGGGCAATACTGTGTATAGTTTGTTGTTTGTCGTCCTTTTTAAGGTTTTCCGAAGGACATCTTTATAATCAAAACCGATGCGTTGTATCCGTTTAGCGCCTTTTGGATATTCGGAAAAATTTTACCATTTATTTGAGAGGACTAAAAATTACAATGTGCAAAGAGGATGAGCAGTTGACCATTGTTCGAACTACCTGATGTTAGTGGATTGAAAAAGGAGCTGGTTCTCCAAAGACTGACTTCCATTTAAAAGATTTTAATATTAAAAGAAAGAAAGAAAAAGAAGCTAACCTGACGCTTCGTATCATACTTTTGGTAAGAAGCCAATCATGCACTTCACGACATTTGCCTTTCATTGATTCCAAGCAAAGATTCCAAATGTGTATTGATTTCTCTTCTGCGCCAAGGTTTACGTTTACATAACTAGGCATAAGGATTTTGTTCGGCTCTAGTACAAGCATCTAAAAGAAATAATTGCATTAGGTTAGTTAAATTAATTTTTTTTAATTATATTATTAAAAAAAAAAAATAACCTAAAGAAAAAAATTGAATAGTATGTATTTTATTTGTTAAATATTTTTCTTGAGTTTTTTCCACTAATGGGAGATAATGCCAAAAAGTTCTTTTAAAAAACCAAAACCTTCATTGTGGAAAAAAATGAATTTTATATATATTAATATAATTCTTCTTTCTTTGATTTTTAAACTACGAAACTAGAGGAGAGGAGGATACTGCCAGTTGAGAATATTTCTTCATAAAGTATTTATGGGGCTGTCGTTTCAGTCTCTAGAGAGGCCATTCTTAGGGTCCAATAATAGAAAGCAAACATAAATATATGATTTTGTAGCAACAATAAAATGTCTCCAAACAAGAGATAGGTAAACATCGAACTAAATCCATAAGGAGCCTGATGCTATCCATTATTATTGACTTAGTTACTTATTACAATAATTACAATAATAAATATAATACATAACTGAGATCTCTTCCGACTGTTGGACAATTTGCCAAATACTCGTCCTCGTCTGTTTTAGATACAAGATTATGAAAAAAATCAAATGAAGCCCGCCAGAGTCGGAGTCCCCCTTATAATAATGGTCAGGGTTAGGGTGTAGTTTCGTGACCAAATCCCTTTAAGATACCCTTAATCCGGAATTTCAAAGGTTTATGAATATCCCAAATAGGGAAATAGAGGGGCTCAATGTTATTTTTGGTTATTTTGATGACGTTGACTATATATATATGTGTGTGTGTTCTGGAAGGTTTATGCGGGTGGATATATATATATGTTTACTTTCTAAGATTGAGCTCTGAGGATGGGCTCTAACGGGATCGAAAGATCGACCCATTAAATATTTTACAAAAAAATATTCTTAAAAGGCAGTTTCTGCACCTGCAAATACTTTATATTCTACAATCACAACACTATTATGTAATTCAAAAAAATGTAATGTTTTTGACCGAAAATTAAGTTTGTAAATTAGAAAATAATGATAAAGGAGAGAAGGAAACAGCCCAAAACACTCCAAAAACAAACGGAGTTTGAGAATAAATCATTTCGAGGCCTAAAAACATAGAAACAGAAGCATTCTTTAAAAAAAAGAAAAAAACGAAAAAAGTAGCCAATTGAGTAACTAATTGGGAAATATCTTCATGACAGGGGATAGAAGATTAAAGAAAAAATAAAATCTTTACCGGGAATCGAATCATGTCTCCAACTTCGTCTTTAATCGCCTCTACAAAATACTCCATCCAAAAACCAAAAATTTGTTCTTCAGGTGATTCTTCAGCTTCTTCATTTTTTTTGCGGAATCGATCAATTAATGTGATATTCCCTATTGTTGATTTTAAATACCTAAAAATTTTATATAAATAAAATTTCATCTAAAATAAATAGTTTTTAAACGTAATCCTTTCCTTACCAATTAGGGGGTTTGAGATTAAACATACATTCTGCAGCCTGAATTGCCTTTGCATAATCTTCAGCTAGGATACTGATTTCAAAAAAAGTCGCAACGTCCCAATATTCTTGTAAGGATGAAAGATGACCTTTCTTTCCAATTAAATTGTTGAGTACCATAGCTTAAAAAAAATAAAAAATGTGATTTTTGACTTGAAGCAGAGTGATTTTGTTTGAATATATATATACATATATATACGGTTGAGTGAAATTGGTTCCGTACAATTTTTATTTTTTCATTCTAAGCACATCTACAAGCATCATTAGGTCTATATTTGGGAATATTTACAGCTTTGGAAATGTGAATCATTTGTTCTTGTCTATCCTTAAATCTTTCTGTCTATCTTGTCTGAGATAAACAAAATGAGATTTGCATTAATCTGTGTAGATATGTATTGTTTTATAAGTAACATCTTCAGAAAGGATGCGCATATAGCGGAATGGCTGAGGGTTAAATATTCTAGCTTGTTTGGAGGAAATTATGATTATGATTATTTTAAACATCTGGGGTCAAAAATTTAACTACTACATCTGGAAGTTCCTAAACAAAGGACTTTTCTATTCATTCCGCCTTCGGCAATGGCATTCTCATGACAACTAGAGGAGCCACATCGTTTTCCGTTTTTCCGGGCCACTCAGGTTCTGGGACTTTTCTATAAAGAATCGTGGAATTTAAAAATTGTATGACAGACAATTATTTCTTTGGGTCATTGGAGCTTTTAAGCACAAGTCCATAGTTATAATAAATTTATCTAACTATCTAACTTGAAAATAATGAGTTCTTAATTAGAAATTTATCTCTGCATCCTTCCTCATCTTAATAGTAATATTTTAAGTATATTTTTAGACCATTTATATCTAATTCAAGAGAAAGTTTATCGTCTAAAAATGTCATAAAGACTATATTTACCAATATGTTGAAGCTCTTCTGATTTAGAAAATTCATTTCCAGCTATGACAAGTAAAGTGGCGAGATTGATTCCTGCATATTCATTTGGTTGAACTTGAAATCCTTTTCTATACCAATGAATTGCACTATTTAAACTATCCATGTCCGTATGTTGAGATTCTACAAATTTATCCTGTAAAGAAAGAATTGAAGGTAAAAAATTTTGTAAGGGGGTGTATTTAGCTTATCTTAATTATTATATTAATAATTTATAGAGTGCAAAATATTTATGGATCAATGAATACTTGCCTTATATATCCTGCCACAAAGACAAATCATATCTGGGACATAATTTTCAGTCTTCTCTAATGCCCGTTCGATGACCCGAAGAGCTTCTTCACGATCTCCTTCTTTTTTTCGTCTAAAAATTAATTTTTTTTATTTAGAAAAAAAAGAATCAGTAATGAAAGCCATGAAATTAGCAGCCAGCGAGATGTTCTTGAATATATTTATAAAAAAAATGTGGAAAATTTAAGAAGAAAAATATTTAGGAGGTAGAATGGAGAAATTTTGGTCATAACTATATCGCTATATAAAAGAAAAGGTAAAACTAAATTTTTAGAGCGGTCTAAGAGGGGAAAAAATTTTTTGTTTGGATATATATAGCTGTAATATATATACAAATCATAGAGTCTTACATCTAGAGATTTACAACCACTCTTCAGATTGTAGCTCTAATTGTAAGACTCTTTATGATTTGTATCTGAATTGTACATGAAGAAGACCACAGAATGAGTGACCAAAATGTATATAATACAAAAAAAAACAGTTAAACCAAAAATATATAATAATGTATTTATTAATGATAACAACTATGAAAGCTTTAATTCCAAAATTTCTTTTTATTTATTAAATAATTTAATTTCAAACTATATGAAGATTAATATTAAGTAGCATGCAGAGATTTGAGTTTTTCAATAAATATAATAATCTATTGTAATATTAACCTGTTTAGGGCAAAGCCATAATGGAATACAATAGCGGTGGTATCTAAATAGCATGTTTTACGTTTAGGAATAGTTTTTAAATCTTCCACCAATTGAACCATTGCATCATAATCTTGAATATCACGGAAAGAAATGAGCATATTTAATACAACTTCACCGCATAAAACATTTGGATCATCAAGACGTTTTCTCATGGCATGGAGAGTATTTTTTAATTCTTCTCCTGAATATAATTCCCTTGTTTTACGTAAATCGGCAAGAAATTTTTCTTTCATATGTTCTCTGAAAAAAAAAATTAAAATAATAAAAAATATATTTATGAGTAAAATAATTCAGAACAGAATCGGAGTAAGTTTAATCAATGGTATATAAATAATTTCATTAGTAGAATTTTTTGGATAATAAATTATTATTTAATATAATCATAGATTTTCATAGATAGAGGCCAAATGTTTGGATAAGGGTCATTTCCTCGTATATGGCTGAGTTAGGTTGAACAATAACTGGCAATTAAATTTTATATTTTACACCTTTTTTTTTCTTTATCAAAGACTAATGATGTTAAATAAATATGAATTCAAAACGTCTCGGGTTCAAATATAATGGTATTAAATTGGTTGCCTTCTGGGTTTTTTAAAATAAGAATAATACACAACAATGGCAGATTATGGGGGTTACTAAATGGGCTACAGCTTTTAGAGTCTAAGAACAATGTAAATAATATTTTTATATTATTATAATTCTGACATTTAGTTTTTATATATATATATTCATTATACTATGTATGATTATGTATAGTAGCAACTCGTTTATCCGGATATATATATTCAAATACAAATTTTAAAATCTGAAAAACCAGGAAAAAAAAGGTATAACTTTAATGAAGCATATATAAATAAAATACAGATACAAAAAAAAAAAGAAATCGCCCGACTCACAAAAAAAAGGTGGGCTCATCGTGACTAGATAATTAGGATCCGGATGAGTGAGATCTGGATAATCGATTTTCTACTTAATTGTTATTACTTCAATATTAAATCAACTTTCGTATTGCTAAATACAATCAGCCTCATTAAATATGACTAGAATCATATAAGAGTAACTAAAAATCAACTTAAACCAGGGGTGCGGTTGAAATTATCATTTAACATATTATTATAATTACTTAGTTTGAATTTCAACATCTTGAAGGAGTTTCTTAAGTCGAAGGGTGAGATGTTGTTTGGGATCAATATTGCCAGCACCTTCACAGGTCTGACCACGAGGAACTGCAGTTGGATCGGTGACCACACAGGTGCCTGTGTCCGGTGAGGCAAGACGATAGGAAACAAATGGATAGTTGCCACACGAAAGCTGAAAAAATTAAATGTTTTTGATTGTTTTTTTTTTTACACAATACCTATTCCAGTTTTAAATGCTTATCTTCAAAAGTACAAAGTCAATTACTAATTATTGAATCTAAACAATAACCTTTGAAGGGAATAGATAGTATCAGTCAATTAAAAGCTTTTGTGTGACTTTTCACTTTTTAGAAATTAGTCGTTTTCATGTATCATATTCAGATCTAAAGATATAAGATGTGTCAAATTGTCTTCGAAATCAAAACGGACACAAGAAATAAATCAGAAAAGGATACAACTTGGCAATTTTATAGCCCTAGGAGTGCCTAAGTAGGTATTAAAATTTGAAGAGAATAGGATCGGAGTGTGCGGTAAAAATGGTCCCCCAATATTTATCCTGCCCCATGATTTTCTCATCAACCGCTGGGTCAAATCTTCTAAAGATCTGTGATTAAATATATTTATATATTCAAACAATATAACCTAAAAATAACAATACAAATCAACTTGGCATAACTCGATAGGGTTGTAGAGTGGCCCCATTTTATATTTCCACAGGAGGTGGTTAGCAGTTCTGGAAATTCTTGCTTAATTTTTTTATATTTCATTTCATTTTGTATTGAGAGCCAGATTTATTTTATGAATATGAAATTTATAACGTTCCGACTTAAGAGTTCAAAAATAATAAACATAAGAAAGATAATAACCTGCAGCACTTTTAATGAACACCAATTTTATATTAATAATAAAATCTTGTTGATTATATCCTCAAAACTTTCTATCGAATATCCTTTCAAAAAATCTTCTATGAAGGAAAAACAATTTTATTTTTTAACATAATGTTCAATGTGTTGAATCATAATGAAATTTGGATATCACAAAATCCCATGCCACTGTTATAGCTAGTAAACGAAAATTTACATATACCATCAGGAAAAATACAAAAACCCAAAAGAATATGACCAACTTGCCAATGTAGCGAAATTGAACTTGAAATTTAAATTTTCAATTTGAACTTTTGTTTTAATTCAATGGTTTCCCAACGTTTTTTTCATTCTTGCGACCCCGCACCCCCCCACCCCCACCCCCTCCTTATCTTGTGGCGCCCCCTCCCCTTCCAACCCGCTAAGAAAGAAAAAAAAAAAAAAAAAAAAAAAAAGATGTAACACACA
>JAAAKE020133780.1:0-14105 GCA_010014785.2 Anisolabis maritima | reverse complement strand
TTTTAAAGTCATTTTTGACTGCTGCGGTCATTATGACTATATTATATATAATTATATTTTTAATGAAAAATCAGTATAGATGTCTTCCGGTGAGCGTTCAACAGCCTTGTTCCTCGGGGCCACCCATCCGAGGTTCAGCGCTGCTTGGCCTTGCTTGTCAACAAAGGTCTTGGTGGCTGTTGCTCTTCTCTCCGGCCAGGCCCGCCGGAATTTTTTAAGTTGATTCATTATTTATTTTTATTATTATCATTATCTTTGTCATTAAAATGTGTTAGTGGCTCACAATCGTTTGGACGGCTTCGTTAAATTATTATTTGCTAACTTAAAGATCCAGGATTATATTTTTTATTTCAATTATTGAAGGTAATGAAAATAATACATTCAGTCCAAAATATCGAAATCAAGATTTTTAGGAATCTAATATATTTATGATAATAATTAATATAAATAGCGCATTTATATATATACTTCTAAAATATATTTCTTAAAAAAAGAAATCAATAAGGAAAAAGGTGATTAAGCTCTAAAGGAGAAGCCTCTATATCAGAGATGGTAAATATATTTTATCCAAAATGTCCAAATTAAGTTTAATGAGATTATAGTAACAAATTTTCTTCTCGCACTGACTGACTTTTGGTTTTTCTCTGTTGTCATCTATGTTTTGCTGAACTAAATTTCTTGGAGTGCCATCAAAATTTTTGCGTTTTCCAAAATTGGCATATTTACTATTTAACTTTAGGGGCTTACAACTTGTGAGTACATAGAAGGCACCATGATTACACGAATTAAGACTGGCATTTCTTTATGCCATTTTTATGCCAGCTTCCCTCTTTTTCCCCCCTCATCAAGCATAAGACCGTGCGAAAAACCGGCTTACTTTTTTTTCTCGGTCGAATCTGCCTCTGAAATGCTGAAATCCCAAAATAAGGAATTAAGGACAAAGAAGAACTTGCTACGCAAATCAGCTCCAAAGAGATTGATGATCAAACACTTGGGAATTTTATATAGAGGGTTCTTTAAATGCCATCTCTACATTTTTTATTGGAACTATAGCCACCTTATTATTTTACTAATCTAAAAGAGAAAACTCTCTGCTTAAAGTATTTTAAAGCAGCCAAGTCAAGAGGTAGAACATGAACATTTTGCACCTCAGTGGAAGTGTCCCTTCTTCAAGTTTTTGCCTTTTTAAAAATTTATCGTTTGTTCCATTTTTATAGAAAAAATCTCTTTGGAACGTTTAGTTTAGGCATTCCGGCGGCTGCCCGTTCGACACTTCAATCTTCTCCAGGTCAATATGGATCTCTTCTTCACTATTTCCAAATAACACTGATGAAGATCAGAAGACAACATATCATATCATATCTTATCCTTCCGTTGGATATGACAACGGGTTCTTTTCATTTGCATCAATGATCCATTTAAAGAGAAGCAGGATGTTTATTACTAATAATGGGGAATGGATGGCTAATACAACTACTAATAAAGATATCTAGAATTTTCTTTATAAAAGTAGTTCTTAGAAGTTGTATTAGCCATCCATTCCCCATTAATAGTAATAAACATCCTGCTTCTCTTTAAATGGATCTATTGATGTAAATAAAAAGAACACGTTAATCATTTATAGTCATATCCAACAGGCCGGAATTAGGATAAGATAAACTTACTTTTTTATTTGCAACCAAATAATAAATGAATGGAAGTGTTAAAAAGAAAACAATACAAAATAAAGGATATTTATATTATGTCATGATTATTTTAATTTCGGACCTCTGAGTGTATTTCATGACTGACATTTTGGAAAACGCTGAATTCTATCTACTAATATAATAAAAAAACTATTTAACTGGATGGATCTTTTTCCTCTTAAGCTCTCTTAAGACCCTGTAGACATGGAGCACGACTATCTATACTTGAATGCGAGTTGATAAGCATGCAAGGTGAATGGCGAGCACCAGCAAGAGGGCAGATTTTCAAGCAGAAAGAGTTCTTCATTAGACGGAACCAACAACGTCCGGTCTATAGGCATGCAGGTCTCACAGCTCCCTGTAACATCAACGACAACATCCAGAGCCCAAATCAACACTATTTCTAGTCTAAATGAGAGCGGGAGGAATAAAAAATACAGCTCAAATAATGTAAAGTTTCTACTTTTTGAGGATAAAAAGCATTCATTCTCAGGCAGATTGTTTACTCTTGCTATCATTATTTAAGTTTAAAATTAAAATATTACAAGTTTTTTTAAACAAATAAGTAATAGCCGATTTGAAAAATTGGTGTGAAGCAAGTGATTCTCAGCTTTAATAGAAAGGAAAAACTTAAGCCGAAAAAGGAGAATATCCCTACAATTAAGTCTCTAACCTATTTTACATTTACCTTTTGATAAGATACAAGCATCTTCCCAATCATTAAATATATTAACGAGATCATACATCATTCCCAGAGGAAATTATTGAGATGTTTTATCCTACCCTGAGAATTCTATGTACTATCATCTTATTCCAGATTAAATTAGTACAAACTTTGGAAAAGTGGAAGAGAGGGAAAGTGTTGAATTTGAGTTTTTCGAGTATTAAATGGAGGAAAGGAGGAAAAGATAACAAGAGATCAAACAATATTGGCTACTAAATTAAATTATAAACAATTTTTGTATTTAAATAAAAATAGTTTTTCTCTCCTAAAAACGGGTTTAAATATTGTACTATTATTATATTTCTTTCTTAAAAACTTGTTACAAATTAGGACAGAATTTTGAATCTTTTCTTGCGTGCAAATATGATTTATTTAAGAGATCAATAAATAATGATAATATGTAAACTATTGTCTTAAATAAATTAAGATCAGAGGAGGGAGCGATTTGCAACAATAGCTAACAAGTTTACTTTCATTAATATAAAGTTAGGAAAGTCATTATTGCATCCCAAAACTAAGTAAATGTTAAAGATAAAATATGCTTCCTAAGAATCTCAAAAATTAAAAAAAAAAAAAAATATTAATTTAAATAGCTCGCATATCTCTTTTAAAGAATCTTTTCATTTTCCATAATGTAGATTAGGTGGCTACTAAAAATTTAAAATAGAAAATATTCAACAGGTGTCTAGATTAAAGTTAGGTTTTAATAGCTACATATAAATTAAATACTAATTACTATATAAATTAAATACTAATTAAAAATTAACAAGTTTATGTAAAAAAATGTAATATAAATCAAAAGTAATAGAATTAAGAATTGTGAGTTTTCTATAAAAACTAAACCATGCTTCCGTGCTTATCTAAAGTGCAACCCCATGCTTTGACGAAACTGTTTCAAAATATAATTTAAACTTTAGAGGGAATTTTGCAAAATTTCATGCTTAGAAAAATAATTTTTTTTACCGACTGTCTTTTTTTAAAAAGAGGTATTGTAATCTGGCATATTTTGACATATATTTACAGATGAGTTTGAATTAGCTTTTGTAACGCGAATCGACCTTTCTATCATGTCCGTCTATCGGTCTGCGGACAAGTGTAAAGGAAATTCGGATGGATGTAATTTTATGAAATTTTGTATTTAAGCATTAGACTTACAAAAACTTTGAGTAAGTTTGGGAACAAATCCGCCTACATAAGAGAATGGCAGTTTTCTATTAACATTTGATCTCTTATTGAAATAATGTAATAGAAAAGGGAAAACGTTTTTTTCTATAAATACTTTACTTTTGACAGAATTTCATAAATAAAAAAGTTTAAATGTCAACAATAAAGTACCATTTTCTGTAAGGGTCTATGTCCAAATCAAATTGAGTATCAAAATAAAGTATCAAAATAAAATGGACAAACTCGATCTTTTTTTTTTTGATCTTAATAGATAATTAGGAAATGTACATAAAAAGTGAAATCTTAAATTTCATCTCTTATGTAATTTACTATTTTTAGATTTTATGTCCTAATTATATATTAAAACCAAAGAATTATATGTTATTTTGATACGAATAGAGCTTCTGAAGGTAGAAAATATATTTATTTCTAAAGGAACGATCGGTTATACGGTGTTCAAATAAGCTCATGAGAATATATAAATTTAAAAGGAAACATAAAAGGGTTATAATTTTCTAAAAAAAATCCGAAAGACGAGAATTCAATATAAATCTTTCTTTATTTATTTTTTGTGCACAAACTACAATATAAGTGGTGTAGAAAGTGAGAGAGTTTGATAATTCTTTATTTTATTATTTTTTTAATAATTAAAGAACAATTTCGTTTAGAAGGAGAAGTTAACACTAGAAAGGGTGTGAGTGTGAGTGGTTTTAGTGTGTTATAAGCTTAAGAACTTGAAAGACACAAATCACAGAGAAAACAGAAGAGAATTGAGTTTAGAGTGGAAAAAAGTTCCACTTAGGAACCGAGTGGTCCAAACACTTTTGATTACTTTTTTGTAGAAATTAATATTTTAATGAAAAGCAATTTTTTTTATGTTTGTACATATTATATATATATATATTTATTTATTTATTTATTTTATAATATTTGGAAGACTCGATCCATTGTCACCATGCTAGTTACATCTTTCCACGATTGTAGATTAGAATAAATTAATCATTTAAGATTTTTATAATATTATTATAATATAAAAGTAAAAAAAAAATAATTCAATAAAAATTTTTTATCATCTAAAAAGAAACAACCGTTTTTTCAATTTTTTATTTTTTAAGATATATTTTTTTTATAATTTATTAAAGATTAGGAATTATTTTATTCCTTGACTAAGGCGGATAGTAATCAAAAAAAGAGAGGGGGAAGGGGAGCGTAGTGCAGAGCAAATATGGTATATAAAAATAAATGGGAGAGGTAGGGTGAAGAAGACAATTCTTCAGAAAACGGGATGAACTAGCCAAAGAATATCTTTAAATTAACGCAGAAAAAAATTAATAGGGATTTTGAAAAGCCTGTAAATAGATGATAGGAATGAAATCTTGCGATGTGCAGTCCCAGCATCATCTCAAGTTTTACCATAAGAAAAGAAAATTATTTACTAAAATATACAATAAATATGATTATGAATTCTTAATTAACAAGGGAAAAATTCTAATTCCACAAAGAAAAAACGGCTACTTCTTTTTCAAAAAATTATTGGAATAGACTAATAACAAAAAGTTTTTCAAATTATTTTTTTTTTAATGGGACTCTTTTGGCATTTATTTAAAAAAAATCTATATAGGCTATAATATAAAAATAATCTTTATAATAAATTATAAAAATTTTTGGCATTGAAGACATTGAAAAATTTATCTTTAATTTGGCAAAAGTATAAATAAGTTTAGAATTTGGGCACTTATGCAGATATATAATTAAATTGGATTTGAAAACATTTCGAGTATTATATAGAACTAATCGATAAACTAGTTAAAATTATTCAGAAAAATTTTGGTTTTATTATTATTTTATTATAAACAGTGTTGAAAATATATATTATTTTTAGTCTGTACTGGGTAATTTTTATTCGTTGTTTATTTATATTGATTTGTGAATTTAATTTATTTCGAATAATTTTAGAATTTTTTGAATAATTTTAAACTAGTAGTTTTTATTGCTTTAATTTAGCAGTGGAGTAGCTAGAGTGTGAACCGTCTCTGAATTTGCCTCACAAAAATATTCCAATATAATCCCTTGGGTGATTTTAGTTATGGAGGGGCAGGGTGGATTAAAGAGATCGCGAAGATCTAAAAAAAAGACAAAATCTAAACAGAAATCCCGTGACAAAATCTAGACATAGGTCTGAAAAATTTGGTTGAAGTATTTAAACTTGGACCCCCTTGGGATAAGCCATTGTGCATTGGCAGCCTCTCACATATATGTTTGCAGGCCCTAAGTTTTTTGTTCAATCAAATTTTCTAGACCTCTACCAAGCTTTTATCTTGATTATTATCTCGATTTAGATTGGGTTTGTTTCAAGATTCCTTATAGAGCTGTTTCAAAATTTTTTATCTTAGATTTCTTTTTCAAACTCAAATATATCTCGAAATTTCTCAAGGTTTTCTTGACATCTTAAATTTGCCTCTAAACACCAAGTAATGTATGATGGTTTAATTGAAAATGAAAAAATTACAACATACAATATTATTTTTCTTTCTATACTCTAAAATTATTGGCCCCTTCAAAAATGTCTCCCATTTCTCCTTAGCTAACTTGTCCACTAGATTATAATCTCACTTTTAATAAATAACTCGAAACATCAGCAAAATATTCGATTTTTCCAATTTTTCCAGCAATCCAATTAATAAGGGTGAGTAAGACAAAAACTATAAGTATTATACTTAGAGAGTGATTCTCAAACTACTTTTCCCCCAAATAATATTTTCTAGAAGATTTCAATAAATAATTAATAGTAAATACTTTCAATACTATGAGAACCCAGCTCAAAAAGATGTGAATTTGATTTAATATTTTCTAGTTTTAAACATTCAAATATCTAAATTCTTTTTTTTTTATTATCCTTTTGGCACTTGCTCCCATTAAAATTTTTCCTATTAAAAAAATTCAAACCAATCGAGTGTCCTAAACATTGATTTGATTGTTTTATCGGGATATGGGCTAGATTTTAAATTAATTTGTACATATTTATATTAATTATCTATAATTTATTTGGTCTTAACAATCGTCTCACAGTACTTGGTCAAGATAGTATAATCATAATTTATTATATTAGAATACACTTAAAAAAATGTTTTGCTATACTAATATTTGGACATTTTTTATTTTTAATATATAAAAAATAAAATTTATTGATATGATAAATCTTTTCCATTTTCCATTTCAAGAGCAAATCTCGAGAAAGAATTTTGAAAAATTTTCACTTGAAATATATATTAATTTTTTTTTTGAAAAATCCAATAAATGTATTTGAATATAAGTTTTATATTAATTCAGGTAATTAAATGAATAGCACCAAGTAGCAAAACATTCTTTTGGATAATTTTTGATTAAAAAAATGGCAATAAATTATTTAAAAAAAACTTCTCAAAATAATTAGAGATAAGAATTGATAAGAACACCTAGCAAAATAAAAATGCTTACTTTTCTTGTAAAAGATATCTTCATCATTATCATATAGTGAGAATAAAATGCCAATTACTGTAATTTATTTTTGATAAAGTATAAATTTTTATATATTTTTTTTCGGGATTATCAATTTTAAGATAGTAACATAAAAATATTTTGATCCTCTCAAGGACATTGTCGTTAATATAGAAACTTCTCTCCCTCCTTCAGTTAAAGACATACTCCCCAGAAAATCCCTTTCATAGGATTATACTGGAATGGATTCCCGTACACTTTCATAAAGAGAAAAATTCAAAGAGTGAGATAAATTTTTGCATAGGGATGGATTTAGACCTGGCAAGGCCTTCAAATTAGGATTATAAGTTTTCTAAACTTACCATTATAAAAATACGTCGTTAAAACTTCGATAAAAAGGAAAATATAAGAATAAAAAATATCTGGCATATTCGTTGTTTTACGGCAAAGAAAATCTTTCTCCCTGTACTCTAAATACAAGCGAAAATTTCAAGTCTTATTCCTGGTCGTTTTACTTTGAAGAAGTCTGGTGAGTCGGACAGCTCTTTAAAAATAGTCACTCAATGAAAGGACATTCATTAATTGATCTCTTAACTTTGTATAGATATGGGTATATATAATTATGTATGTATATGCCAATGCATTTTGGGGCGTTTATATTTGTTGACAAAATCCCATCTCTGATCTTGTTCAAAAGCAAAAATCGAAAAATCATTATATAGAATGTCTAAAAAATATAAAGTCTTTTCCACAAGGAAAAAATTCCAATCAGCCTTTTCCTCTTTAGGATACCAACTTCTAATTTTTAGAGATTCTTATGATGGAGCTAAGGTCTCAATATCCTAAATATTAAATAATATACAATTCCTAACCTTATTAATTTAATGGAATAAATAATATCTAGTCACAATAATTACAAATTATTTATATATACTGGTCGAAAAGTTTAGATCAACCCCTCGTACTAATGATGAATCTGAAAATATGAACATCTTTGAAACAAGAAAAAGTGCATTTTTATTATATTACTTGGGAGACTGTGAGACGATTTATTTATGCTTTTTTCCACTCTAGACAGTAGTCTCTTTATCACTGATCACTTTGATGCCATCTTTAGTGAATTGTATTTGCACAATAGGCTCAGCATCGCTTACCTTTCGTCTTTCAGCGCCGGCAGCGACAATTTGAACCGCCTGCCCAGGATAACCGATTACAGTAGCTGTTGGAGCTGAATTTACTGAATTGGTCGATATCGATGTAGTGATGATCTGACCATTTGACGTCTTGATCATTGAAGTTGTGTTGGTAGAACGTTTAATATTCTCTGAATTGACAGCAGCGGTTGTAGAATTTGCACAACATTGAATCAATTTGACGCCGATGCCGCTATCCATTTCATCATACCCAGGACTTGGAGAGTCCATTAAGACATCGCTGGGCGAAGGAGTTAGGAATATGGAATTTGTATTATTCGCATGCAAATACTTACTGAAATCCATGAGCAGCACAGGACAAAAAAACAGGATGATTTCATTATATAAAAGATATTATTATGATGATTCAAACAAATACTTTCTTTTATTCATTCATTTAAAAACGTAAAAAGCTTTTTGCATTGATAAATGAATGATTAAGACTTAACTCAGGATATAAATAAATAGGAACTAAAAAAAATATTAAAAAATATATTAGAATCAATATACTATATATTATCACAGAGTTTAGCGTATAAAAATTTAAATTTAATTTATAAAAAAATAAAATTATCAAATAAATATAGACAAAGATGTAAAAAATAAATTATTTTTGAATCTAAATAATTAAAAAAATATTAAATTAAAACAAGAGTATAAAAAATTTTATTCAGTGTATATTCTGACTAAATTATTATTTAAGAATTGTGTCAAATTTTTCTGAATGGCATGTATTTTATACAAATGCCAATATTCGTTGATCTTATTCATTGTCATTATTTATATTTTTTTTTTAAAGCTGAAGCAAAATGGTTTAATACCAACTTTACAACTCAAAGTAGGAAGCTATAATCTATATATAAATGTGTCTCTCCAGTCTGGAAAGAAAAATAAATTTAGTAAGATAAAGCTCATTTCATTTAATGTGGAGAAATTATTTTTTGGAAACCCCGAAAACCCCATAGACATAAAACATGGATTATAGAACTTATGACTGGCTACACAGATTAATTAATTAAGATTCATGTGATAGGTATCCATAGAAACATTTAGCCGGTTTAGGTGAATCTGGTCCTAAAATTTTATCCGATCGGGTGAACCGGTGGTCAAATCCATAATTGGGCAATTTATGTACGCAATTGGTTCCTAAAAGTGAACTAAATTATATTGTAAATGCTTTTTATAATTTATATTAAAAATATTTTCTAAAAACAAATTATAATTAATATAATTGAAGAATTAAATTTTCGAGTGCTGCAAAATGGCTTATGAGTTTTTTGTATATAAAGGGTTATTTAAGGAAATATAAGTATTAGACTGATTTTGATGTACTTTTTCTAATAGTAGAGAATCGTCTAAGAAGTTTATGGGAATCATTTATTTAAATTAGATGGCAGGAGAACCATCCATCAGTAGTGAAAAATAATGAGTTGAGGCAAAAAGATTAAAGGGCATGTCCAAGGAGACTTGACCCGATCCCTCCTCCTGGCTAGACCTGACTAGATTCTGGATATTTAAAAAAATATCCAGAATATTTGCAGCATCTCCAGATCTCAAAACATTAGATAAAATGTAAAAGTGAAATTTACTTTTTTCTTCCAAAAGAGATTTTAAATTTTTTAAATGCATTTTGTTTTTTAGAAACCTTAGCATTTGTTTAAAATAGATTTTGACAGTAATTTTCTTTTAAATTTGACATCTTTCTTAAAAACTATATATTTTTTTTGATTTTAATATTTTCTAACATATTTGGGAATTAAAAATATATTTAATTAAAAAAATAAATGAAATTTTCAACTAAATTCCCCCCTTATTTGGTCTAAATTTGTTTTTATTATTAATATTATTTGGTAATATCAAAATAGGATGGATTGTGTCATAGGCTATTTATTTTTTCTTCATTTGCTCGCGATGCTTTCTGCATTATTACTAAAAAAAATAAAATGAGAACGAAATATAAGTGAATATCCCTTAAAAAATCATTTTCTTTTTTTTTTTTAATAAGATTTATTTTACATATATTCAAAGAATAAATTCCAAGTATTGATTATATGACTTTTAAATAATAAAATAAATAATAAAATTAGAAAAATAATATGTCCTTCTAATAAAATAAAGATAACTCACTTGTCATGAATACTTTGATAAAGACCCAATTTAATAATGTATTCAAGAACTGCATCCTGGAGAAGGTACTTAGCACTCTGATGGCGCCTCAAAGCTCGACGAATTTTTGTGGAACTTATTTCATTTCGTATCCATTCGTTTACGATAATGATATTACTCTAAAAATTAATAAATTTTTTAAACTTAGAATGTTCTTGAGCCTTTCTTTGGATTAAACATTTTAAACATCTTTTATTATTCCTTACAAAATAATAAAAACAATTTCTTTTAAGTAGGAATGTAACGAATTTCTAGAAATTTTCCCATTTGGGTTTGGAAATATAAAGTTTTTTTCATCATATAAACCTAAATTGTTCTTCTAATCTCAAGTGTAGCCTAGCCAGAAATTTCTCCCTCGTTGCCTCCTCTAGATACAGGTGTATAACATATAGATATGGTTAATATTTCACTGGGTATCTCAATCCATTTATTACTTAACATTCATATAATAATCAATCTAATTTCAGTTTCCATAACGTCTCCCTGGCTAACTCCAAAAAAGTAAATTGAATAAAATTTAATATATAAAAAAGAGTAATATTTACTTGGTGTTTTGATAAAAGATCCGATTCATATATAAACTGATAAGGATTGGAGCCATCGCGAGTAATAACCACAAGACCGTGTTGCCCAATGATCGCCTCCAGCTAGAAAGAAATCACAAAAAATTAATTTTATTAAAGAAAAATACAAGATATAAAATTAAGTTTAGTTCTCTTTTGTTTTTATTTTATAATATGTTTTTCCACTTCAATTAATTTTATGAACTGATAATGAAAGGAGTTAGGGCGTTTGAAATATCTACAAAATAAAGTAGATGTGGTTAAAAAACAGTAAGGGATCATTCCTTCCTTTTGTAATAATATATCATTTGGAAATTTATATTTTCTAAAAATTTCAGTAAATGTAACTCATTATATTATATAATAAAAAATCTACTGTGACTAAAAGCACATCACAATATTTTTCCTTACCTAGTTAGGCAAGAGAAAGTAATGTGATGTGACGTGACATTTTATCTTTATGATATCAGCACCCAAAAGGTAAATAGTGGTACCACTAATATTTTCATGAGTGAATAAAATCTGGTTATGAGAAAATGGGAAAAAACTAAAAATCGCAGAATAGTAAAGTGGGTTCCAAACAATTTTGGAATAAGGGTACATTTAAAAGATCCTCTAAAAATCTTCACAATGAGATAGGTGGCTACCCATAGATCAGAGATATGTGAAAAGGGAGACTGATGATGATGGCATTATCTAATTAAAGCCGAAACCTTTCACATTTTGGGAGTTTTATTTTTATAGCTACCCTACTGGCTGACTTTCTCCCTTTTTACATATCCCTGTCCGTCTAAAAAGTTTGACTTCTTCAATTCTAGCCTCAATTTTTTCATTCTTAAATTTCAATTTTTTCAAACCTAAAATAAAATCTTAAAAATATTTGCAGTAAATGCTATTTAATGGATGAGAAAGTTAAATATATTAATATTATTTGTTTTCCTTGCATTTGAACTGAATTTAAATTTGGCGGAGGCATCTATATATATATATATATATATATATATAATTATCAACGACTTTGAAATGATTAAAGAAAACTTTATGGATACCAATTTTTCCTTCATTTTTTTGAAATCTATCTTTAAAATACTTCCTTGACCTTTTCCTCTTCTGGGCTGAAATTAATGGTGGAAGGGAGAACCACGCCCACAATAAGCAAAAAAGCAAAACTCACACTTAACAATCCAGAATATATTTTTTCTAAAAAGGGGGGGGGGGAAACAAAAATCTTGCACCAGTGTAAACCAACGGAACGGCTTTGTTCAAAAGGGATTCTATAACCCTGCATCTTTCTTAGTGAATGCCTTTTAAAATTTATTTTAATTCCTTCTTTTACTTTTTTTTTATTCTTTCACTTCTTTTACTTGTGTAAAAAAACTATCTTTTTTGGAATGGAAATTTATTTAGAATTACAATGTAAATAAATTTTTATTAAATTTTCAATTTCTAAAGAGTTAAAGATGTCTTCTTTTCTTAGCAATTCGCCCACTCTGAGATGATTTGATTAAATATTAACTGTGATGTATATTAATGTTTTTATAATACTTTATTTTGAATAATATTTAGAACAAATTCTTCTTATACCGCTTTAAATTTTTTTATTAAGTGTTGTATTATAAAGGATCATTTTTAATTTCTTATTAGTGTCTAAAAAGTTTATATAATAAACTTATTATAAAATAATATAGAAAAATAGTTACATCATCTGGATTCCATAAGCCAGGTTTCCCAAAAGATTCGAGGAGATCTGCTCCGCATAGGAATTTAATTTGAACAGGTCCTGAGTCGGGAGAGAGCAATGCATAAGGAGGCATCCAAGAAAGACCGTCCACCAACCGAGCTCGTTTGTTGCCGACAGTATCTGAAGATTCTGTGATAGCAGCATTAATTTGATTCTGCAAAACGAATGAAAATTCCTTTAATAAAATGTTAAAATAAATAAGCATAAACTTAAATAATGTTCTTCCAACTCAAAGTTTTTTTTATGTTTGGTGTTTAGACTTTTTCGTGTCTAAAATTTGGACTTCGTTTTACCTATTGTTTTTAAAGATTTTTCTGTAAAAATTGTTTTTATTTTCTCTTACCCATATATGTAATATATATAATATATAGTGAAAAAGTATTGGGATCGCAAAAAAAATCGATGTCGAAATTTCCACGGAAATAGACATTTTGAGATCTCCTGAGTCTAAAAATTGGTTCTCGTAAAATGATCTGTCTGTGTAAGTGTGGACAAGATTTCTCAAAAACGCAAAAAGCTTCGAGGATGAAATTTTATATTTAAGTTAGGCACCTAGAAGACTTGTGAATAAAATCGGCCAAAGAGTGGTAATACTTTAATGATGTAATTTTTCAGGTTATTTGATTTTCTGAAAATTCGTTCTCACGATTTCATAAAACAATTATTTATTAGATGATCTTTGCAAGGTATTAACCCTTATCCCCCCAAAATTGTTTCCAGTCCACTTTACTTATGTACTTTTTTAGATTTTTTTGTGATTTCCTCTTAATCTATTCTAACGATTTTGATTAAATTGGTTGTATATATAATAAATTAAATAATCATTAAGATGAATTAATCATTTTCCACCTTAATATGCTGGGGCTCTCAATTTAGAATTTCAAAAATCCTATAGAAAAATTGGACATCTTGTTGCCTTGGTAATAAAATATTTTTAATTCCTATATTTTATTTTTAATTTTAATTTTAAATCAACTGAGGCCAT
This sequence comes from Anisolabis maritima, assembly GCA_010014785.2. Classification (NCBI taxonomy): domain Eukaryota; kingdom Metazoa; phylum Arthropoda; class Insecta; order Dermaptera; family Anisolabididae; genus Anisolabis; species Anisolabis maritima. The sequence continues at coordinate 407 of JAAAKE020133780.1, read as the reverse complement.
TTTGACTTTAAATATACATATAATTAATTGGAAAAATTAGTATCGATAGCTTTTGGCGGTTCAAAATTCGTGTTTCTCGAAGACCATCTATCAGAGGTCCAGCAGTGCTTGGCCTTGGTTATTACTGATCACTGATCTCAGTGGCTGTTCCTCTTTTTCCGCCCACAGGTAATTCCTTTTGTTTTTTTTTCTTTTCAGCATTTGAGGCCATATAGACATTAAACAGTATATTTAATTATGATACAATGATCCAGGCATATTTATTGGTATCCAATTTGATTTAAATAAATTTTCATCGGGCTCCCTGGGATCCGAACCCACACCCCTTGGCTTTGAAGGTTATCAATATTAACAATGTCAATATCTTTAACCTCACGGCCATGAGGGAGGGGGGGGGGGTTCCTATA
>JAAAKE020133758.1:4049-14106 GCA_010014785.2 Anisolabis maritima | reverse complement strand
GCTCCTATCATTGCAAATACATCATACATTTGTAAATAATAAAAATAAATGCATATTAGATGAATATATATATATATATATATTCATCTAATATATTCATCTAATATATATATATATATATATATATGATGAATCTCTGTTATATCAAAACTCCAATCCCTTGAGATAATATTTCCTTGGTGTCATCTAAAATTAAAGTGAAAATTAAAATAATAATAATAATTGTAAAGTAATAAAAATAAATAAATCTTACATAATCTATTTTGGTGCTGGATGAGATATCTTTCCAAATCATATCTGGAAAAAAAATTCAATATTATTCATTTAAATACCTATATGAGGTTTGATATTTTTTCTTTTTTCAGGAATTTCAGTAAATCAAAATTTATCAAGAATTTATTTTAATTAATTTAATTACTCTGCATTTTCTTTTAAGAACATACAAAACTATTTGAATTTATTAAAAGATTCTGCCTGAAAGTGATTTGTCAAAATTTTACAAATATTTATATAAAATACTTTTTGGTTATAAATAAATAATTTTTTATGCAGAGAAATATAGAAATTTTAATAAATTTAGATTAAATCTTTTGATTTTTAAATAAAGAGAAAGTAAAAATGAGATTTAAAAATAAGCATATAAAATATAGTAAGAAAAAAAGGCCAAAGACAAGCAAGTTCCAATACGAAAAAATATTAAATTATAGCAACAAATTAAAATAAATAATTTAATAAAGGTAAAATTGATCATCTAGCCTTTTGAAGAATATCCAAGTACTTGACTGAAAAATGAAAATAGTTATAAACGGTTGAAATTAATTATTAAATAAATTTAATTTAATATTTTAATAAAAAATTAAATGAAATTAAATAAAAATTTAATGATTAAAATATTTAAAATAAAAGTCAAAACAATCAAAAAGAGTGACATTTAACTTCAATAGAAAAGGCCTATTTAGTGAAAGTTCATATTATTTTAATTAACCAAGTGACTATATCAAATTGAAGAAACAATTAACATGAAATTTGCGTTAAATAAATATAAAATATATACTACATACCTTAAAAATTGATATAAACGTGAATATTTATTGACAATGACAGATGGCAAAAAAGCGGCAAGTCAGAGGTGGATTGGCAGATATGCCATTCAGAACTAAATAGAATGAGTTTATTTTTAACAACATTTAATAAATAATAAAAATTAAATAATATTAAAATATATTTTAATTAATTTATAAAATAATATTTAAATAACAATTTTTGAATTTAAAATGATTTAAAGAAAAAGTAGCAATTTATAAAAAAAAAAAGCATTGAGATGAAAAAGAAGAGATGGCACAGGAACGGGCAGAGTTTATTTTTAATAACCATTTAATATAAAATATATATATATAATATTAATTATAATAAATTATTTTTAAATAAAATGATTAATAAATAAATATCTCAATTATTAAAGAGTATATAATAAGAGTTCTTCTTGTATTGTCCCAAATAAAAATTCAATTTAAAAATTTTTTTTGTAAATAAAAAATTTCTTTTCCAAAGTAAGAATAAAGAGAAATAAGAAAACACTTTGATATAAATATAAATTTAATAAATTAATAATAAACTATAAGTGGTTAGCTGCTTAATTGTTTAAACAGTTATTTAGTTAAGAGGACACCGCGGTGGGGTGCAGATCTTTGTTTTGAATAATATTTTTGAAATGAAAATTTTACATACAATTATCTGCAATAACTCTCAGCGATTGATCGCCCAAATGCGGCTTCAACTCCTTCCCCCTCCCTCTATTTCAAATTTATTTATCTAATTTATGGAAACCCAAAATTTTTTTAAAAAGTGATTATTATTAGTCAAAAATTTCAATGTTTTATTTTACTTATTTTATTATTTCAATTGGAGATACGAAGCCAACTCTTAATAACTAGAAAAATTATCTAAATATAAACAACATTAGAGGGGGGGGGAAGAGAAGTTTCTGTATCATAGAGCGGGCCTGCTCAGATTGCATGGCTGAATCATATTGTTAATTATTTATTTTAAACATATCTTGTATTTTAGAGAATGGTACTTTAAAAAGACCATGCTCTAGGCTCTGAGATTACATCCCCGTTTGACTCCCCCACTCCTTCTTCTAATTATTCGGTATTTTTATAATATAGAATTATTTGAAAGGTACTTCTCAAAAATCACTTCATCTTTGATCAAAATACCCTTTACTTCGTCTTTCTCTTCCATCTGCTACTATAATTAAAAAAGCACATAAATTCCCATTAATATAGTAAAGTAATTTAGTAACCTTTATTTTTAAGGAGGAAATGAGAAAGAAAAACAATCACTGCTTTCAATTTAGTCCCTAGATGTCGATGAAGATTTTCCGTGATATATATGAGAAACTGATCTCATCTTAACCATTCAAAAATGTGTAAAGAAAGGAAGGGATTCTTGCCTAAAAGGAAAGTGACCAACTATTTTTTTTATAAAGGGAGTTTGGATGGAATTTTATTGGTAATAGAGATTAGGGTGGTAAAAAAAAATCGACTTTAAAATAATTTAAAAATTATTAATAATTCTAATATTCTAAATAGATAATTTTTTTAATTTTTAAATTAAAATCATATTTTTCTACTTGCCCTTAGAACTAGTTTTAGTTTACTTAATTTAGAGAATTTAGTAAGTAAATAAGAGTTTATTTAGTTTTTTTTTTATTTCATTCAAAGAAACTAAAACTATACCGAAATATCTTTGTTTCGCTCTAAACATTACATTATAGACAACAATGGGCACACGAAATTATATTTTAAGGAAGTACAAAAGAATATAAAGAAGTATTTATGGAAAAGGCTTTTTAAAACTAGTACGGTTCACGAAAAAGGAGTAAAAAATTCCCTAGTCCCTCACCTTAATAGAAATTGTGATTGGTTCGTCCCTACTATTCTGGAGTGGGAATAATATTTTGAGTCAATGACGTAGATTGGGATAAATTAAGAATTTGTAGCCAATCCAAGGTTGGAGTAGAAAGCTCAGATCCGATTATCTAATGATCAAAACTTTTTAAACTCGGTGGAAATGAGCACTAAGTAGCCAACAAGTGATCTTTATAAATATCCAGAATGGCACTCAGAAAAAGAACCGCCCAAGGAAAAAAAGAATGGATGAAGAAGAGATGCTATCTCTCCCAGCTCGGGTAACTCGTGGTCGCCAATCCACGTACTCAACAAATGTGAGCCCCTGAGTGTAATTTATATATTGAAAAATAAGTATTTAGTTCAAAGGATATCATTCAAAGGTAAATTCATTTATTATATATACATATAGACAAACAACTTTATTTGCTTTCTCATTTATTATATATATATATATATATTTTTTTTTTTTTCTTGATATTCATTAAAGTTAAACTTTATATATTTATTTATATATATTACAATGTCTAAAGCTAATATATAAGGTACTTTCTTTTTTATTTTGACCTTTTTTAACTTATAATTCATTAAAAAAAATCAAATATAATATTAAAAAAAAAAATAAAAAAAAAAACAGTGAAAAATTGAGGAATATGAAAGAGATGGAGAAAGAAGGAAAGACTTTAATGGCGGGATGCGAATGAAGAAAATAGAAGCAGGAGCACTTCAGAGGAAGCCCATCTCGAGAGCGTTGAAGAGCGCTGCCGTGTCGCTGTGAGTAGTGATGCGCCAGAAGGGGAAGTTGAGCTGAAAAAAAAACTCCTGTCAGCTTGGATGATTAAAAAAATCCCCGCTCCAGAACAACGAAGACGAAGATGTCCGTCGTTGGAGCGCAAGCTGCGCTTCTTTTTTCATCTGCACTTTCTCTGAACTTCAATAATAAATTCGAGTTATTGTTGCTGGAAAAGTATCTAAGGAGGTCAGCAAAATTTGCGCACTCAATGAAAAATAATCTTAAATATATGACCTAGTATTTCCATTTATTTATTGATTTTTTGGAATATTTCATAATAAGTATTTAATAAATAAGAAAATAATTAAAATTTATTCACTCATAAATCCGGAAAAAGTTGGGGTTGAGTTGAGAATCGAACCCAGAGAGGACCTTCTCCAGCATCTCATTTGTATTTATTCAGCTACTAATTTTTTTTTAGGACCTTCTTGAGATGGCTCACGATTAAGGCAGATAGAGACATTTTTGTGAAAATATATTTTGGGACTGACGGGACATCAAACTAAAAATCAAGATTTAAGTTGAAAACGTTCAATATAGCAATACATCTACTCAGGGGTGAGTCAAAAGTGGCACCAATCCTACGATTTTTTTCTAAATAAATCCAAATTTTGCCAGCATGTCAAAAATTTGCCATTGATCAGAATCGTTCAGCGTGAATTCGCCACTTGGGAGGTGAAATAAATATAATAACCCAGAAAGAGCCTAAGCTTTTAATATCAGAGGACATTAACTGACCTGTCGAGCTGCGGCTTCTTCGTCTTGGCCGTCCCCAATTACAACATAAGTGCATTTACGACCGAATCGAGAAACAATCCTTTCGAAGCAGCTTTCTTTTCCTAAAAATCATAAACAAAGAATACAATTAAAAAAAAAAATTTTGTCTTATTAAGTGCGTTTTTGGAGAGAAAAATTTTTTTATCTAAAGCCTTTTAGATTGCGATACCATTAAACAAATATACAAATTACGAAATAGATTGCAGGCGGCTAAGTAATGAAATAAAACTATTTTATTTCTGCTTATCATCGAAGCTTCGGCCGCTAATCTCTCCCTTCTTCAGGAGTGATAAGCTGTCAAGATAAAATTACTGATGCCATGTAAAGTGCATAAATAAATAAATTTCTACAATTCGCTATTTTTCATCCACTTTAACAATAACTACTATATCATTATTATTGATACTTATTGTACAATATCAATAGATTGGTAAAAATTTAGTGGTCATAATTTTATTTTAAATAATTTTCTTAACATTTCCCTCTCCCCCTTCAAGTGCAAAAAACTCAAAACAAATGTATTTTTATATGAGTTTATTATATCTTGGGAATTCCTGAAATGGAATGGATGAAAAGTGAAATAATAAGTATTAGTAAGATTAGTAACTCAGTGAGTGGGGACAGAATATGATAAAGAAACTTGGATATCTGAAGAGAAAGATGAAGAAAATTTTTGAAGGTAATTTGATACTCTTTGGACAACTTTTGAACAATTTGTTATTCATATTGTAATTGTTAAATCTTATGGGCGAAAGTTTAGCAACTCAATTAATTTAAAAAAACGAATCAATTTTGTTTATGGGATTTATATTATTTTTAAAACTTATTGATTAATTTATTATTATTAATTTAATTATTTATTAAAAGAAAATTTTGTTTTTCTTCAAATTTCTTCATATATATAGCCACCAGAACCAGTGATTCTTAGCCCCGGCGCCAGACGATATGATCAATTTTAATTTAATTAATTTTAGTCAATTTCAATGACATAATGCAGGTATAGTCCGTTTAAAAAAAATAAATAATTGAGAGAGCGCAACAGCAAGAAAGTCATTAATCAAATCATTTATATGTATAATTTATTAAAGTAAAATTTTATTTCAATAGTTGGGCTTCTAATGATGTCTTATTTATGTCATTTTTTAAAATAAATTTCAATTATATATCAGACAAAAAATTGTTTTCTTTTTTTATATTCTCCCTCCCCCTTTCCCTCCCACCCAAAAAAAAAAAAAATTTCTGATATTTTTGCAAGGAGGTGTTGGAACAAATTCTAAAAATTCAAGGGGTATCAGATGTTCGCTTCCCTTCTTAAACGCTCGGATTTAAATATTTAAAATAATTTACCAATTTTGGTGGCGCTATAGATGTTCTCGATAGGAAAAACGCCGCCGAGGCCGAAGAGAAGAACTTTGGCAAGAGCTGGTGACAGTTGCGTTGTGGTCACCAGGACATTGACACAATTAGGTCGGGAATTGATCAGAGTTAGGCATTTGTTGGCCATTGTTAGCCAATTATCTGTGATAGATTCGATCTCCGCTCGAAGCTGCAGCCACTGATCTCTTTTTACTGGACCAAGAAGACCTAGAATAAAACGAAAAATGTTAAATGTTGAAAATACTTTCCACTTCCATTTGGAAAAAATTGTTCCTGTTCAAGTTGAGCAACTTTTTTTTAATTTTGTTGAAATTTAGTTAAGATGCTAATGTAGATATAAAATTGAGAATTTTCTTAAACAATAACATTAATATTATAACATCCTCCTTTCCAGATTGGATTGAATTTTAGCGACGGATTGCCCGTCTAATAGGCATTTAGGCCATCACGAAGTGGACCTTTGAGCCTTACTGGGGGTGAGATTATCTCTTTCTTTCCTACCCCAGGAGGAGACTAGCAATGTTGAACAATTTTAGAGACAGACGGGACTCGAACCCGAGTTGCATTGCTCTCCCGATCCATAATCCGGAGCTTCTTTCTCCCACCCCAAATTAAATATCAGAAAAACTGATAATTTATTATGACATTACCTCCGACACTGTTCCTGTAATTATTATAGGTGTCTTTAATTCGTCGATAACGGAAGGCTAGTTTACGCATCCAATCGACGCCCCCGCGGACACCATTTGCTAGGCAGAGGGTGGCACCCCCCGCACTTCCCGCGGCGCCGGCGTTTGCCGACCGGAAGCCATCCGTTGCGAAATTATAGCCAGAGAGTTCCTGACCATTGTCGTCTGAAGAGACGTCGTCGATGTGTACTTGGTCACAGTCCTTTGGGATAAAACAAAGGAAGAAAATTTTTTATTATTTTATAAAATTATAAATAAAAAAAATAACACTAACATTTCTATTTTCGGGAATATTGGGAATAAAAATAATTTCATATCATTTCACCCTTACAAGTACAACATTTCGCCTTCTTCAGTAAAAAAATGATTCACACGCAAAAAATTGCCGTTGAAGCTAGATTACAAAAGCTCAGAGAATTTTTGATTTGATGAATTTCATTTTCATTTTCTTCTCTTTTTCTTTTACCCCTGGTTAATCACTCTCTTAATTCACCCCAAGATTAGACTCCAATTTTTTCCCTGATTAATCTTCTTGTTCAGTTTTTTAAGCATTTTTCCACTCCTGTCCTACAGCGGAATTTTATTCTAATTGTGATTCTGGAATTTCGTCAGATTTTTTTTTAGATTACATTAAATTTCTTGCAATATGATTTTTTGGCCGTCTAATCGGTTCTATTTTAATTGCAGACTAATTATTGGAAAGGTGACCGATAGTTGTGACTTCTGATAACAATCTCTTAAATAAATTTAATTTTCTCATTCACTTGACTGAAAACAAATTTATTTATTTATAAAATTACCTCAAGATCGTTGAAGAAGAAATGCGTATCAGCTAAATTAAAAACCATCGCTTCCATCCGAAATCCCAATTCTAACACGTTATGTGCATCCTGAAAAAAATAAGAAATTAATTGTTGTCGTTGTACGAAATTCCGAAAGATTTAGAAGACAGTTCCGTTTAAAGGGCGTCCAAGCGTATAAAAAAGGAGGCCGAAAAATTACTTAATTTTAAAAATGCGGTTAATTGAAGTTAATTTGGAAATGAAGAGAAATTCAGACTTAACATTCTACAACTATATTAGAAAAATGTTTTTAAAAACCTTATTGAATCGGCTAGCGAAAGTGCCAGTGAGGAGGCTGTGGAAGATGATGATGGTTTCGTCGAGATCCCAGATGAACACCCTGTCGAGATTGGATTCAATGCCGTCGGCTGGCGATTGAGCTGCTGTCTGGCGCCTGCCCCTGCCCCTGGGGGTAGAACCCGCACCTGAACCACTTCCACTGATCGGACTTGAACTATCCCGAGATGCTCTTCTTCCAGAGCCGCTTCCAACGGAGGCTGCTGAGTGCAGCATATCCTTATTACTACTTGGTGATCCAGGTCCGATAGCTGCAGCAGCTTCTAAGCCGTAAGCCCCCGTTGAATCTGAATGGTGACCTGTGGCCAGCTGATATGGCGACCCGGAGGAGACTGCAGCGGCAGCAGCAGCGGCGGCGGCGGCGGCGGCTGCAGCTGCCGCTGCTGGGCTGGCTGTACTTGCGCCACCTCCGTAGGCGTAGCTCTGTCCATAATAACTTCCGGTGGTATAAGGCGAATAGCCGCAGTAACTTGAATAATCGGACATCTATGAATAAAGAATAGACGAATAAAAAACAAAGAAGTGGCCCTAATAATTGTCTAATAAATTTCAAAATCGGGGACATGCTTAAAACGGGGAGGGTGAAGAACTACTTCACTTTTTTAACCCCTGAGCATGAGTCTGGAAACTACTCTGGGAATTGAGCTATTTCCCATTCGAATATAATGTTGTATATAAACCTGTTGGGATGCGGCGAAGGCCTGCCCGCTGCTTCCGCCGCTACTTCCGCTCGAAGCGCTTGCAAAACTTTGCGAACCCGAACAATTGTAACTGCTCGAATTGGCAGTGTTGTAGGTCCCATATTGGCTATTAGTCCCCGAGGTGCCGAAGGTGCTACTCCCTGAGCCAGAAGACGCTGAACTGGAGCCATAGGCGTTAAGATAAGCACCTGCGGTGGATCCAGTCGCCCCTGTGGAAGGACTTGTCTTGCACGTTTGGTTTAACGAGCGAGTGGCTGGAAAAAGGGACAGATAATCGAATCTGTAAATATTATTGTTCAGTTACAAAGAATATATGGATTGTCAGGGACTTTACGTTAGCATACCGCGATAAGCAGAGGAGGAGCGAAATTTCTGAGAGAAGTCAAATAGAATAGAAGAAAAAGCAATTAAATTAATGAGACTCTATTTGGAAAGAAAGAAAAAGCACGAGCTCTTTGGCAGGTCACTACTACTATAAATAAATTCCATGTCTTATTTGTAACAAAAACTCATGACATGCTTTTCTCTTAAAAACTAAAAATTTTTTTTGAAAATTTGTTAAAAGAAAATCGTATGCAGGTTTATTCTTCTCATTAATAAACATCCTTTGATTAAATCCATTTATAAAAAAGAAATCGGTAAATACTCACGATTGGCATATGGAGAGGCTGCCAGTGCGCCATACACAGCAGAGGGATTGTAGAAGGAGCTTGCGCCGCCACTTGCTGCTACACCGTATCCAGCCGTGGTAGCTCCAGCGGATGCCTGCTGATTGTAAGCTTGCTGCATACTAAAAACGAAAACAATAAAATAAATATTCTATTATCAAATTGTATATTTTCTATTTAAGTGTTTATTGTAAATATATATGTATATAAAAGTGCATGGCTTGGGAAGCCTAAATAAATAAATAAATAAATAAAACAAATATTAAATTTCATTATTTCTATCAAAAAATTAATCACGCTATTGTGCTTGCACGTGTAAATCATACTTATCTAAGTTTTTTTTTTTTTTTTAAGTAAGATAGATAACTAGAAATAGAAAAGTTAATTTCGTTTCATTTGTGTTAATTTCTGTTTTCCAATTATCGGAACCGAACCGAATCATATCCATTTGCTCTCTGTAAACTAATAGTTCAGTTTAGTTAGACTAATTAAATACTTAAATAGTAATTAATTTAAAATCGAAGCGAACTGAGCTTTCTATTAATGAAAATTCCCTCCACACTTTTAAAATATTATACTCTTTCGTGATTCTTTTATATTGATATGATTAATTTTTTTTTATTCTTTTCGGTCTCTGAAGTCATTTATTTAGACTTTAAACAAGCTTAATTATTTATTATTTACATTCCCATTATTCAGGCATATTTATTTACATCAATTGGTATCCAATTGATGTAAATAACTTTTCAGAGGTGCCTGGGTTCAGAACTCACATCTCTTGGAATTTTAAAGTCTTTAAACATTTAGACTCCGTCTTTATTTATTTAAATTAATTGGTAGCTAATAAAATTTAAATAAATTTTCATCAGGTCGGAAGCAAACCACTGACCTTTGGTACGGTACATGAGGCGAGACATCTACCTCTGCACCAACAGGGCACTTTGAAGACTATTAGCATTGGCAATATCTCTAACCTCTCAGCCACGGGGGGGGGGGGGGGG
>JAAAKE020133747.1:0-14107 GCA_010014785.2 Anisolabis maritima | reverse complement strand
GTTGGTTTGAAGGGGGGGGGGGGGGGGGGGGGGGGGGAGGGTAAGATTTGTAAAGGAAGGGCTTCTTAGATACACACAAAGTTATGAACGGAAATAATAATATGATTCCTAATATATGACATTTTTATATAATTTAATTTAAAAATATCTCGATTTGTGAAAATTATTTTCTATTTTTTTATTTAATATTACTAACTACAATTATTTATTTACAGATTCCAACAACCGTCTCATTAGTAAACAATAACGGTCAGAATCCTATCATCGGAGAAGGTAGACAAGGACCTATTTTAGACGTTCGTTCCATTATTGCCGATTATCGATCAAGACATCCTGAAACAGTGCCAAGAAGAGGACGTCGGATGAAGACACAACCTCTTTCGCCCAACGCCACTCTCTGTACTGATAATCTTGTTTCGTCAACTCGAGTCTCAGGTGGGGTTTTGAGTATGGCCTCGCTTGCTCTTGGTTCCGGTTCTCATGTCCGAACTACGGAAACGACTGGAACTAACACGGATCATCTTAACTATCTAATCACGGCCATCCAAGAGCCGGGTACATCGCGGCCATCGAGTGCGGATTCATCCCGAAGTGCTCCAGCTACATCAGTTACCACTAATCCTACTGACCTCAATATTAGTTATAAAGATGTCTTAGTACAATATGCGAAACTAAGTCAAGCCACGGGAGAAAATATGCTCCCAAAGAATCTAGTTCATCAAACCCAACAATCACCAGCTCCTCCCCCACCGCCACCGCCTCCGCCTTATCCAGAGGTTACTCTTCATCCTGTTACTCAATCACCCCCGCCTCCATCCACATCGTTATTACATGGCATTTTAACAAAATCAACTTCAGTCCGACCTCAGGATTCATCATCATCTTCACAATCATCATTAGTATCTGGACCAAGACCAACCACATTCTCTCCAACTCTTGCCCGATTACTAACTGCACCAGAACGAATCACCAATAGTGCTGCATTTATGTCAGGACAAGTTTCACTAAATGATCTCCTCACAACATCTAAGGTTATTATTTATTCCTTATTTAATTTTATAAAAATTTAAAAAGAACAAGCAATATATTTTAATATATAATATAAAATTCACTAGTAAAAATAATAAAATAAATAAATTTCTATTCTCGATTTTGCTAAGATAGTTTTCTTATGGGGTTAATTGTGATAGAATCTTGTGTAGTGATCATACCGCAATCAATTTGTCGTTGTCCCTGTAAAAAAACTCCTAAATCCATATCAAAAGTGAAGTTTGGTTCCAGACCGGGTTTATTACGCGTTGTGCGCTCTGTTTTTGAATGGCGGCGCTAGTGTACTTGTTGAACTCCCAACATGAGTGTTGCCGATCTCTTTATCCGAGTCAAACTGCTAAGAATTCCTTTTTTATGCCCAGTCAGTTATGTAATTCGGGAAATTCCCAATAAATGAAATCCGTGAGAATTTTCTAAGTTGGTACTAGAAACCAAATTCAAATCACAAATGATGTTTTTTGTTTATGCGCAGTCAGTTAGGTAATTCGGGAATTTAGAAATTTCTTAATTGAAACGAAATGCAATTCAACAAAATTATTAGAATTTTCTTGAATTTCGGATTTTTTATTTACTCCATTTTAAGCGATCTTAAAATAGAATAAAATCGAAAAAAAAATTATTTTTGATATCCCAATTTGCCCAACAAATTTCGCAGAAAAGAGATGTTAGTTCTTTTTAAATATTAAAAAACCTTATTTCTTGAAATATAAAATTAGTCATTTTCAATTAATATTTTTTTTCTACAGTCTAGGAACGAAATCACCATCACTCCAGTGACCACTCCGCAACATTCAAATAAATCGAAAGAAATGATGGTAATTTTATTTTATTTTAAAATACATCTATTATATATCGTAACTTTTTTCATGACGTTTAAAATCAGAGCAGAGCTTGGGAAGCTTGCATAAAAAATGGAGCTTAACAAAAATGGGCGTTAATGTTATAATTTCTAAACTTAAATTAATATGCAAACAAAGAGAGTCAAATGTTGTTCGGTACCCGGTCACCGCAAATGAAGTGAGCACATACTTATCCACTTGCTTTTTTCTTTAAAATCAAAAAGATAATTAAAATTAAAATTTGACAAAAAAGAATGTTCATTTCTTCTTGCCCCTTTAACTTATATAACCTGAAAGATGCAAGTCCTTATTGTTTGCCTATCTGGTAGGCGCAGAATAAATAAATTTTTCTATTTGGTGGATTTATATATAAATATATATATAAGGCTTTTTATGTATAAAAAAGGCCCAATTAAAGGAGAGGTTTATCGAGCTGCCACCTGAGGCCCTAAGTAAAAAATAATGGAAATAAAAATTTAAATGAGAAATAGAAAAAATTAGAAAGGAAAAAAGAGAAGCTCCGAAGTACAAAGCTTTCTGGAAACGACCCTGGTTACTTAAGAATTCCGACTCCTAAGGCACAGATTAGTATAACAATACATGTAGGAACAATGAATATAGAGAGATGGATATTATAATAATAAGATTTTTTAATTAATTTGAAAAAACTTTAATTGCAGGAAGAGGAAGAAGTGGAAGATGCCGGTGATCGTCTTGTGATAGACGAAGGGGAGGACGGCTCACAAAGAGGACCAATCGATCAAGAAAGTGTTCCTGCACCCGATGACGTGCCAGAATGTCAAGGATGTCATCAACGTGCTGCCCAATTTGTTTGTGCTGGATGTGGCAATCAATGGTATTGCTCTAGAGAATGTCAGGTAAATTTTATTTTCAAAAATTTGAAAACAAAAATTATGACGTCAGGATAAATAGGTAAATTGCAAGGATGGAAGCGCTCAATTTCCTTATTTAATATATCATCAACAGACCTTGCTTTAGTGTGAAATATCTTAGTATTATTTCGGTTTAAAAGTTAGCATTAGTTTATCCCTTTTGTTATTCGACTTAACAAAAGAACTCTTGATAACGTTAAATCGAATATATACTCAGATATTTCACACTAAAGAAGGCCTGATGAGGATATATTAAATAACGAAATCGATCGCCTCCACCCTTGCAACTTATTTATTTAAGCTCACGTCACATGCATTCCTTCATTTACTCCATTGAATTGAGAGACCAAATGAAGACCTTAATCAAATCGATTATATTAAATATTAAGAAACTAACTAAAAGTATTTTTAATTTTAAAAAAGTTTTACTTTATTTTGCAGATCTTTTAATAAAGGAGAGATTTGTTGGGATGTTGTAAAAGTGTTTAAGGAGAAGGCATGAGCATGCAGACAATCTTTGGATATTTAATATAACTTTCAGATGTTTCCAATTAGATATTTAGTCATATTTAGGCCAAGTGCTGGAATTGTTGATATATGCAACAATGCACATATATGCGTGACAAAGATTTTTTTTCAGTCTCCAAACCACCACTGGGTGAAAATTCGACTGATATATATATGAATCCTTTAATCTTGTTCGAAACATCTCAAAGTTATATTGAGTATCCAAAGACTTTCTCTTTTTTACTATTAAGTAAAAACTACCGGTATTTAATTTTTTATTGCTTCGTTTCTATTGATCTATGGTATTTATTTTTCAGGTCAGTGCATGGGATGTGCATTCCGACGTCTGCTCGGGTTGAGAATAAACCATATTAGCTTTTCTGTTTGTGCCAAGTCCTACGAAAACTTTGACACCCCAAAACTTCGAGACTTGCATATCGATCATCATCAAGACCAAGACAAAGAGAATGGCATCTCGCTTCACTTTCATTGTTTTTGTTTAATGCCAAAAAATGCATTTTAATTTAAATTATTTAAATTAAAAATAACGCAGGAATCTACAAGTATTTTATTTAATAAAAAAAAAAAATAGAATTTGAATTGATTAAAATTGTAGAATTTATTTATGGAAGAAAAAATTTTATTTTAATTTAATCCTTCTCAGATTATTTTAAAAAAAAATCATAAATCTTGGTATTTTCTTTGTTTATATAAAAAAGTTTGTATTTGGAGTCATTGAAATAAGCTTTGGATTAAGAGCAGTTTGCCATCGTTTGAAACCGTCAGAAGCAGAGCCCCTTCTCTTAATATAAAGATTGAATTTGAGACAAAACTTCCAAATTTATTGGCAAACATTTATATAAATTTATTTTTTGAATATTGGATAATTTTATTTGTATTGACTATTTTTTTATTATTATTATTTTAATATTTTCTTAAATTAATTTATTAATGTTTTTATTTTTTTTAACTTGAATTCATGGAAAAGATTCTTCCACCTCGGGGAGCAAATAGAGTTCTCTTGCTAACAATAGATCGTCAATCTAAAGGCCCCGGGTTTGATTCCTGAGGTTGGACAAGTTTTGTTCATTTTTATTAAAATTGTTTTAACTGGTCTCCGCCCCTCCCTGCAACCAACCGAACCTCCCTACGCCCTGAAGAAGTATTTTCATTTTGTCGAATCTTCCTATAAAGTGCAAATTCTCTTTTTCTTGTGAATTTCTTTTTCCGAGGGTTTCTTTATCTTAAACTTGTGCTCCTAAGCTTATTTATTTTCCTTAACAATTTCAAGTTGCGATATTTCGCCAGATTATATTTTTGCTGACCTTTTAACCTAAGATGAAGAAAATAGTTCTACTATACTGGAAATGATTAATAAATCATTCTTAAGGAACTTGTCCTCTAGATGTTGCAAATCATTCCTTTACTCCCTAAGTTCCCTTATGTCATTCTTAGGAAAATATTAAAAGGAAAATTTTTTTCAAAGATATTTTCTCTATTTTTTTTAACTTTTTGATGAAAATAAAAATAAGACCTATGTTCTTAAAAAAAAAAAAAACAATTCCTTACAATAGAGAAGGGTATTAATTTCATTTTAGGTCAGGAGCTAAGCTATTTCGAAAGCCAAATAAAAATTCTAATTCTTTGGTATTCACAGATCATTACTGCCGGTTCGGTTCGGTTTTCATTAAAAATAATAAAATTTATTAGGGTGAGTTTACAACAATTTTTTTATGACAATATTTCTTAATTCTCACCTCTTCTTAATATTGCCACATAGACTCTCATATTTGTTTGTTTGATCATAGAAACAACTTTATTATGTGGCATTGTTAGGATCAGATGAGAATTAAGAAATATTGCTATTAATATTATATTTAGCCCTGCATTGAAGGAGAGTTTTAAATAACCTCCGAAATATCCGACATTAATCACCTGCGAATACCATAAAATTAGCATTTTATTTGATGATTTATCATCATTGGCATTCCACCTTTCTTTTTACTTACTTAAATGCCAACCAAATTTTTTAAATATGGACCTAATTTTGCCAATTAAAACGAAATTTGTCACTTAAAAGTGACCAGGAGGGAGATGCTTCTGATCAGTTCAGACAAAGAGTCCCATGACCTCAGGAAGAAAAAATATTGATGGCTCTGAACTGCTGATAATAAATAAGGCTCTGAATATTCATATTTCTAATAATAAATAAATTATATTTTCGATTTAACTGTTTTTTAATTACATTAAATACAACATTTCGGTCTGCTTCAGGTACAAATCATAAAAATCTTACATCTAAATATCTACAATCTGTAGTAAAGCAAGAAAATGCCCGCCATTTTACGCGCCACCGATTGTTTCTAGCTTCCCTTCAGATTGTAGATCTCTAGATGTCGAATTTTGTGATTTATATCTAAAATATACCTGAACGACCATAGAATAAATGGCCGAAACATTGTATTTAATACAAATAAACCACAATGCAATCGAAAATGTAATAATAACAATTGTGAACACTTCAATTCCAAAATAATACATATTTCTTTTCATATTTTTGGTGATAAAATATTTGGAGATTCCGGAAAAAAATTTTAAATTAATTGTAAATATCTCTCTCAAGATATTCAAATTTTTTAATGATCCTATCTTCTCTGTTTGTAAATGAATATCTTATGAGAACTTAATTAATATCTAGTATAGTTTAATATATGATTGATTGAGTGATTCTTGTCTGTGCGTATTTAAGAAGATATTGAATATTTGCTTTTATTTATTATTGTGAAAATAAATTATCATTTAATTATTATAAATGAATGAAAAAATTGGTAGAAAAGACATTTTTTTTTCAAAAATGTTCATTAAAAATTAATAGTTTGTTCATATTTATAGTTTTCCAATGTGCTGTGATATTTGAGCGAAAGAGTCAAGAATGTTACCTGTGAGTTTGTTACCAGGCTTTTAACAGTCGAATTTCGTAAATATAAATATATATACTGGATAGCTTAGGAATAATATATGCCCAAGAACATTTTTTTTTTTGATGTTTATCTCTTATTTCCTATTGGTGCATTTTTTAGAATGAATTTTTTTTTTACATTATTTAAGTCCGGTTTTTTCAAATATAATGGATTGCAGATAAGTTCGCGTTTTGTTATTGGAAGATAGGCAATGATCAATTCACTAAAGGGGTCTCTGAAAATTTACTCCAGACCGAACCCAGCAAGTTGTTAGAGATGCGTCTAGGTCTGAAGCACTGAACCGAAGACGCCATTAGTGGTTGGTCATTTGGGTTGTCTACCTTTCAACAGCCGAAGAAGATTCTGTGACCCAGCGATAAATAGCTATCACATAAGTTAGTTGATAAAATCGGCCCTTAGCTGAAGGTGTAAGAAATAAAAATAAAAGTGAATTAAAGCCTAAGTATTCCTCAAAATTAAAGAAAAATTTGATTTGGTATGGGTGCCATAGAGAAGGTCAAGAGGGCATGTGAACCACATCCCTGGATGACTAACAAAGGGAAAAATTATTATATTTTAAATATAATCCAATTTAATTTCTCTTTAAATGAAGGAAGTAGCAAGCAAATGAAAGAAAGCCGAACGGACAAAACTTATTCGTCCAAGGGGCTTTCTTTCATTTGCTCCAATCTGCCTTCATCTTCCCGCACCAGACTTCAACAACAGCTGGCTACTAATCAATTTCTGTTTAAATAATATTTAGAATCAACATGTACTAATAAGGAGATTCTTCAGGTGGCACTTCACCGATTTTGACCTGATTTTACAGGATTATTACAAATCAAAAATAATAAGACACTTGTCTCGGCGTTTGAATGGAAGTCTCCTTTACGCTTGGAAGCTTATTTTGAAACTGGGAAAATCTTTTATCTTTATTTTTTATATATAGTACTTACTTTCTTTAATCAATATATTAAATATAATAATTAAAATTAAAGTGGAATAATAATATAAAGATCAATAATTATTTCTTGTCAATAAATAGGCTACTAGATGTATAAAAAATAGAGATAAAAAAGTATAGTGCGGCATTTGACTTCGCTTACTTTTTTAGTAAGCGGATTTATTTACCAACTATGCTTCCGACTTACCCCCATGGTAATTTATTTATTTATTTGAGCTTCATCGCGATTTTTTCCAATTCCAAGGGCCTAAAAACCAGGACACGTTAAATTATTTTTTTATGTAGATTCATCCTATACAAGAAGATATCAAAAACAGTGAAGAGTCAACTTATAAACAAATAAAATTTTTTCCATGATAAAAAAAATTGTAATCTTGACGGCTTCTTAAAAAATGGAGTTTTTGAGGGCGTATATTACTTCTGAATCAGTTGGTATATAACAATACTTATTTAGACAAATTTTGAATTCCTTGAATGTGATTTAATTTCTTATTTTTAAAGATATGAGTCATTTCTATTATGTGTATTAAATGAAAAAGAAAAAAAAAATCATAATCATTGATTAACTTATCAATGAGTCGTATATAAATGCTATTATTGTTTTATATAGAATAGCAAATAAAAATTTATATTTAAAGAAAAAAAAAATTATAATTGTTTATAAACTATTTTTCCCAGAAAATATTAATTTCACTATTTTATCGTCGTTCATAGATGAATCATTCATCTTTTTGTTTTTCATTTTTTATGAGTTTTTCTAAAAGTATTTCACTTTGAAAAGAAAAATATATCAGTATTATATAAGAATTAAATTTTCAATTAATATTAATATAATAGTCTAACTTTTTTCCTGAGTGTTTTTTATTTTATCTGAACCCTCCTATCAATGTGTGCAGATTTCATCTTATAAGAAAAAAAATGATTATTGATCATTATCAGTCATAAATTTATTTAATTATTATAATCATCCAAAAAAAAAATTTTATTTTTTAAAATATATGTATTTATAATTTGTGATATATAAATATATCTCTTACTAAAAGTACTCTTGAAAGAGTAAATAAATTTACATATATATACAATTTGATGTTTTTATTTAAATAATCTATAAAATCCTAACATCCATTTTCTGTTATAACAGGCAAATAGTGAGAAAAATTTGTTGAACCAACCTCATATTTCGAGGGTGATTCGAATGAAGATCAACAGGTGGTAGCTTGTTGCTGCAACTTAAAAGAAGGAAGCAGTGTCAGTGCATAAAATTGTCGACATGTACCGCGTTAGGGCAGTTATCACTATGACTATATTTGCTGACAAGCTATAGAACTAGAGCTTTATATCACACATCTAGGACAATAAAAGTGAAAAAGGGGTAGTAAGCTAAAAATGGGACTAGTGTTTTGTGTGAGCTAATACAATACTGAAAATGTAGTTTGGAATTTATTTTATAGTCCAAATAAGACTTAGAAATATAAATCTGTACTATGATGAGAAAAAATATTAAACCAGTTGAAATTAATTTCATGATAAAAACGCAATAGGGTGATCGTGTGTTTTCCTGCAACCAATGTGCAGTTGGAGGTAAGTATTTTTGAATGGATAAAGAGGTAAAAACTGCGGAGCCGAAGTGGCTACAGTCAGAACCAAAATATTTCTCTTCACGAGGTATCCATACACATTCGAAGTAGTGTAGTATGTGCATCCACGTTATGGGGACTACGTCGAAAACCATGAATAGTTTTTCTATATTTCTTCATTTATCTCATAATATATAAAAATAAGATTTTCATATGAATCATTTTAAAATATTTGAAAGGATTTTTTTTCATACGAAAGAAGTGAACAAAGTCTCTTTGAATAGAAAATATGCTAATGAAGATCGGAAGGGGCGATTGAAATGATATGTCAATTAGCAAAAACAGAATGGATAAAAATTTTTTAATCAAATATTATTTATAATAATAGACTATTAATAAAGATAGAATTTTGTATTATAATTCAATAGTATCCAATTATATTAAAATATTTTGAATAGAAACAACTCTACCCCTTCTGAAGTTGAAATGTTGGCAATGTCACTACTCAAGGGTTTTATATAATAAATTAAAAGCAATCAATTGCCCTTTTATCTGACAATTCAATAAATGAAATGTAGAAATTGTGGTCTATCTAAAAAGAGTTTTTATATATCAAAGAAAAAATTAAAATTTTATTAAGCAATAGAAAAAAAAATAATAGAAGTCAAGAAGATATAAATAAATTTTAATATAAATAGGAGCGTCGTCGGTCCTATAATAGATTGGAACTATTTTCAGACTCTTAAAATTAATTATTATATATGGCCTAAGTGAATCTCCCCAGTGGGGCGGCAGCCACCTAAACCTAAGATTAATTAATTAAGTAAAAAATTTTGCCTGAAGATGGTCCCAATTTAGGACTGAATCGAATAAATTATTTTGGTCTGAATCTCCTTTCTTTCTTTTTAATGCTGGTCATACATACTCTGCATACTAATTATTTTAATAAACAAATTACATTTTCTATTTGACAGTAATTTATATGTATTATAATAAATACAATGTTTCAGTCACTTCTGTGACTTTCTGCATATACAATTCACAGATTGTTGTACTTCAGACTGTAGATTTCTAGATCTAAGTCTCTGTGATTTGTAGCTGAGCATGAGAAGTCGAAACGTTGGATTTAATAAAAAATAAACGGCACTTAAACCAAAAATGTAAATTTATTTATTAATGATAACATCTTTGAAAGTTTCACATACAAATACTAATTATTTTATCATGAAGTAATGAAGTCAATCAAAACAAGACTTTACTGTTAAATAAAGACTACACTCGACTTTAAATCCAGAACCATATTCAGAACCCAGTGGCAATATCCAAATTGCTCCCCAAAGAACGCTTTTTGATTGGCTGAAGGAATTTTAGTTTTTTATTTAAGACTCTGAAATCCGGCTGCAAATCTAAAGTTGAAACGTCATGCTTTATTTTGAATTAAAAACAAAGCTATTTTGATTGGCTTGATAATTACATGCCTGGTAAGTAACTTATTATCGAATATATAGGAAAATATTATTATGTTATTCAAAGAATCCCTTATATAATATGAATGGGACCTTTTGTTATATTGAGAAAACTTACAAAGTAAAAATTAATTCTGGAGGTGTTTAAAATCTTGCACGTATCTTATTATCCTCCCTTTAGTCCTTTGTGAATTATGGTTATTTTAATAATAAAATAAGTTTTGTCATAAAAAAAGTGCGCTAATGATTCATTCATAGGCACGGTCAAGTTGACTGGACTTGCTGACTGAATAAAGAATAAGGTGTCTGCTGCTGGCTTTGTGGCAGCCATTCATTATTTCCATTTTGATGAATATATATACTAGATTACTACTAACTCAAATTTATATTTTCAAGCAAAAAAATTAACTTGATGAAGTTAGATGCAACCATTTCAGACCCAAAATTCTTGGTAAAAATAAAATTGGTTCGAAACGTCGCAAAAAAATGGTTTTTTGAATTTTTTGCTTTTTTTTACCTTGTCTACTTTTTCTCAGAAAAAGAAGCAAGTTACGCCTATGCAATTTCTTTTAGAAATCTCGTTTTGTCGACCTATTTATAACAAATAATAGTGCAATATAGAATTCCCTAAGTCAAAAGATTTTTTGTCTATAATTTAATTAATATTAATTAATATATTTATATTTCACATTCATTATTCGATAGAATTAAATTTTCAATTCCCCCACCCCCAAAGGTTAGAGATAATGACTTTGTCAATATTGATAACCTTCGAAGCCAAGGGATGTGGGTTTGGCTCCTAGGCAGTATATA
Organism: Anisolabis maritima; assembly: GCA_010014785.2. Lineage (NCBI taxonomy): Eukaryota > Metazoa > Arthropoda > Insecta > Dermaptera > Anisolabididae > Anisolabis > Anisolabis maritima. The sequence continues at coordinate 3,038 of JAAAKE020133747.1, read as the reverse complement.
TTTAATTGGATTGGATTGGATATCAATTGGACACCATTTGGAATAACAAGTATCGTTTAAATACTCTCCGATTCTCAAAACTTAACATTACTTTAATTAATTATATTCTTTGTTTTTAATTATTGATTTCAATGATCTCTTTGCTCAAGATCAACAAAAAATAAGTTTTTAAACAAATTTAGATAAAAGTGTTGAATATCAATTTACTCGGGAGGTGTAGTTTCAGAATATATATAAAAAACTATATTAATACATAAAGAAAAAATATTGAAACCACCCCTCCTAAAATTTACGAAAATCATTCAGTTCTGAGTATTTAGGTCTATTTTATGTGTGCAATATTTCAGTGCGATCTAATATCATGGGCAAAAGTAATTACCCGGAATATATAAATCCACACAAAGACAATTCTAGAAAGTACTATAAATAAACATGAAACCACAAAACACATTTTGGTAGCTATTCTATTTTTTTTTTTTTTTTATTATTTAAACTTTACCTACCTTCGGTTGGTAAAGTTGGCAAAGTTAAAAATAAACGGAAAAAAAAGCAAATAAACCTTAAAAAGAAAATTGATTCTAATATGGAATTCCACTACAAATAAATCTAGATTTAAAAAACAGAATGTGAAGGATCTCTCTGACAAGTGTATGTGTGTGTATTCTTACAAACATAGGCTATATTGTTTATGGATTTTTAGCTTTTACGAGCTCATTCGTGCAATTCGTTCTAGATATAAAATTGGCGACAAATGTACTAATTCCAAGAGGGTGGGGAAGTTTGGACTTTGAGAGACCCTTTAACCTTGGACCGCGCCCATATCCAAGGCTGCCGGATAACGATGGAGTGTGTCTTCGGGCCCGATATGCTCATTAGAAACGGAGACTTGAACAAAGATTATTGCCAAAGAAATTACAGTGTCCGGTGGCCAGACTAAACATTCAAGTAGAAAATATTATTTACGTATTGCTTTTCAAATGGCCCCCAGCATCACCGAATCATTAAAAATTTGTTTAAATCAAAAATAGGAAACAATTATTGAAATAGATTAGATATAGGCTAATTCTTATTATGCATGGGATTGATTTTTATTTGTATTTGTATTAGATTTTGTAAAAGAATGACCAATAAGTCACCCTTGATATTTAAAAGAAAAATAGCATTGATAAGAGATAACAATAAATATATTATTTTTCACACCGCTTGGACCGACGAGGGGCTAAGAGAAAAAAAAAACTAAAAAATTAAATAAAACTTGCATTAAATTTTTTTTTACATTAATAATAAATCGGAGTTGATACTTAACAATATGAATCGGGAATGGCGATATTTAGTCTCACCCTTGTCACGTCTGTATTTTTAAGGGAAAAACTTCGATTCGATTTTAATTTTCCAGGAGAATTTTACTTTTGTACCATAGAACGCAAGATGAGGGTTTAATAATACAACTCATTATATGTACATAAGGAATTGTTTTATTTTAAAATGCCTAGTAAAATATTTTAAAAGATTTTACAAATAAGACACAACACTTTCTTCATTCATGGGTAAATCTGAAATTTTTTGAGATCCCTCGCCGGAAGTACAGCTCTTCACTAACCCCTTCGTAATATGTGATGATATTACTTTTTCCATGTAATTTTCAAGTCTTCTTTTTTAAGTTGTAAAAAATATTTATTTCGAAATATTTAGATCTTAACGAATTGTTAGAAAAATTCATTAGAATTTTGAAAAATAAAAAAAATCATCAAGTGTGATCATATTCCAATATTTAGAAAAACGAGTTCAGATAAAAAGCTAAGCTAAGGGACCTGAATTGTGACCTTTAACCCTTGGAAGATGATCTTCAACCTCCTCGCACCCAGCTTTCCCTGTCCCCTATTCTAAAACACAATTCATTTTGGCCGAAAGTAGATAAAAATCAATAAATTTCGTCCGAAAGTATTTTCACTGATTACAACTCTGAGCGAAGTAAGAACCGAACTGAATCAAGTACCGAAAGGGGCGGTGAGTCCCTACCTATGCCTATGCATTAAATGCGAAAAAAGGGAACGCTATGTGGGAGTGAGGGGATCCTTGGGGAATCATTGATGCCCTATCCCCACTCCAGCATCCCTTGCACTCCGAATTTCTCCTTGCTCAGAGCGATATCGAATGAAACTCAACAAATTTCAAGAATTAAGAAAGAACTCACCTCTTTTCTTCTTTTTCTAATTGCCTATTGAGGGGGGGGGGGGAGTATTTGGATTTCTAGAGAGCAGATTATGGAGAGTCCATCATGCAAATAACAAATTCATATTATAACTAAAACCATTACAAAAGAGACTTAAAATAATTTTATGAAATGAAAATAAAAATACTGAATTAAATTAAAATTTTAGAATTATTTTAATTTTTTTAATTTATTTTCATAATGCTTTTGCCTAATACTGGTCGACAAAAAAATCGGCCATTAAAAAAAAAGTTTTTTTAATAGTTTAACAACGTTTCGATCACTTAACCTGTGAACTTCTTCAGATATCAGTACTATCTGTTTCTCAAAAGAGAGTGAATATTACTTGAAGACCATAGAATAAGTGGCCGAAACGTTATATTTATTAAATTTTAACCGGATTTAAATAGTTTTATTTATAAATAATAATATAAATTATCAAATTTTTGATGGCAGGCGATTTTTGTTTCCTCCAGTATACAATATATAGGAGGTACTGTAGAACTTGGATAAAATAATCCCATTTCCAGTTTCGAGTTTAAAACAAAAATAAATGTAATTTTAGAACCTTTAAGTTTAAGTTTTAAAATTTTATTTAATTGAATAGGCGTGGCTAATTTTTACATTTCATTGAACTTTTATTTAGCCCTTGTCCCTTGGATCGGAAGAGGTCTAGCCTCACACTCCAAGGGTCAGAGGTTCGCTTCCCGTCTGAAGCAATAAAATTGATTTAAATTATATTAGGTACCCTAATAGTACATGTTAGAATGTAATCAATAATTTACACTTTATGTTTTTTATAAAAAAGAGATTGTATAACAATGAG
>JAAAKE020133736.1:0-14108 GCA_010014785.2 Anisolabis maritima | reverse complement strand
ACCTTGGCTGCCGCCAATAGTATTGCGCTAGGCGCTTCACTTGGTAATTAATTGTATCGTAATTAATACGTGAGTATATATATATATATATATATTTGTTTAAAGTCTATATGACTTTGATGCCAAAAGGCCTAAATGTTCAACAATAATAACAGAATAACAACTAATCTAATTTTTTCTTTAATTACGACACCGTCAATTATTATATAATTAAACATTTATGTAAATGAAAGAATAGGAAGTCTTACTAATGATGTAGAACCTCCCTATTCGAGGGCACGTGTCCAAATGCCTCCCTCTTATTATTCTTATTTCTCTAAAAGCTTCAATATTTTGGTTATAAAGCAAAGCTCCTTTATGATTTCTTTGAATATTTTCTAAAATTTAGCATCTAAACACGAGTCAACCCAAGTTTTGATGAGTAAACTTTGCTTACAACACAACTTGAAAAGTGTTGTGTGATGGGCAAAATTATCTTGAATAAATTCTCACTTTTTTACTTTATTTTAAATAAAGTCAGAAAAATCCCATCCTGTTTTGTTTAGCCTCTGTGAAATACGCACTCAATTATTTTTAATGATTTATAAATTTTAGGTAGCAAGGTCTAAAACTTTTCTATGGCCAACATTTTTTTTTTCAACTGAAATTTAAATATAGGCTTCTAAGTTATTTAGCTGACTGTGAAGAGAGAGTAAATAAACTATTTATTATTATTTATTGTCAATGTTTCAAACGATTGCTTCGTCAAGACAGAGAAATTGTGAATATAAAATCTTATGTAATTAATTATTATTTGTCTTTTCTTAAAAAAAAACATGTGAAAATTTATTAATTAGAGAAGATTTAATCGTAACAGTGTTATTTCTGATGAAGCCAGGATAATTGTTTATTTAGAGCTAGATATTCCTTAGAGAATGGAAGGACTTGAGCAAACCAAAGTAATTTGTATAGATCGCATTAGCCAAATATCACACAATAATAAGCAAATTTTTTATTAATTATTTTATTTATTTCAGTGCAAATTCGGGGTCAAATTTAAATAATTTAGATTCAAAATTGTTTACAAATAACATAAATGAATCGAAAATTTATTTCACTTCAAAATATAGAGTCGTCCAATATCAATTTAAAACTTTTGTTTTTAACATTGAAATGCTTTTATATATATATATAATATTTAATTTAATTTTTTATCAAAATGTAGTATTAAACCTAAATATTAGAGATGAGGATTTTTTTGTTGTTGTTTTCCAAATGTTAAAACATTTTCATTATATTCTATGCCCACATGTTTCTGTTTTGATTAATTTATTCTCAAATATTTTTTTTTTTTGTGAGTTAAACTAAAAAAAAAAGTGTTGTTTTAATCGATCCAAATATATATACTAAGCCATGCATAAATAACGAGAACTATCAACAAACAAAAAACAATTATGCTGAGGATTTGGAAAATAGGTTGAAGATTTATATTCATTAATGGGGATGAGATGTTTATTTGGCTGACTACGTCAAGGAGAAACACAAATATAACTTTTTTTGCATTTAACTACTCAAATTATTATCTTTTTAATAAATTAATAGTAATTATTAATAAGGTTTGAATTTGTATTACTGAAATCTCTTTATAAACTAATAATTTATTTTATTATTTATTAATAAATCATTTCATTCAGTTCATAATTTGATTCTATGAAGATATACAAAAGAAATATTATAATATATCCATACACTATATATCTACTTTTGAAATAGTCTGTTGAAGAAACTTTCATTCATCTTTTTCTTCCCAAGAATTTTATTTAAAGTTGAAAAAAACACGCTTTGTCATTTTATGTTTCCTTTATACTTTCCAATGGATTTTGATCAAACTTTTAAATCAAACAAAAAAAAAAAAAAAAAAATAGAAAAAAAAGTTATTCTTTACCAAAGAAAATAAATAAAGTTCTAAAAAATAGTTTTATGTCTTAATTTTGTACATTATTACTTTAATAGAGTGAATTGATTTTTTTTTTTTTTTAGAAATAAAATTTTTTTCTATAACAATCATTAAAAAAGTTTGCCTTGCTACTTTGTACATCACAATGTTGTATGTAAATTTTATTTTTATATAATAAGATTTACATTAGTTTTTTTAATTGTATGAATAATTCACAAATTTATTGCGAGTATTAATTGATTACAACCATCTCTCTGAATTCCATTTAACTGAAGACTAACAATATTATTCTCAATTTTTTTCCTTAAATTTTTTACTCTTTTATTAAAACAAAATCGATTACTCCAAATATTTATTCAGTATATTGATCAGGAAATTAATGTTAAAAATATTGTGATCAAGAAAAATATATCTGTATTCAGAAAGACAAATGAGGGCACAATAAAAATCATTGAAGAAGAAATGTTCCCCGTCAAATTTTATTATCCTGTTTTTTGATTGGTCTTTTATACATAGATTATCAATACTGTTAACAATGGAATCTCAATATATATTCTATTCTATTTGTAGAGTTACTAAATAATAATGCAATCTCTATGTATTACTTCAAATGGACTGAAAACGGGACAATATAATTTGACCAGAAATATCTCCTTATGAGTGAGTGATTAAAATTTGAGTAATGCTATTTGAATAAAATTATATGAATAATTCTACAGCAAAAGTTTTACCCATAATTAGGTAACGTATTATTATAGGGTGCATAAATTCGTTTTTGCATGTTAGATGTTAGGCAACTCAAAAATTTCTCTGAATACAGATGCACACTTGTTAACTTTTAATGGAAAAATCGATTAATGAGTTAATTAATGAATTGAAATTGGGTTGCCTACCTTTCAGCAAGTAAAAACCAATTTCTATTCATCCATATATTAGTAGTCTTAAAACATGAGAGACAAAGGCAGACCATAAAGAAAATTAATAAAAATTAAAAGAGAAATAAACGATTGGACCTTAAATAATTATTTTCTTTTCTTATTTTTTAAATTTTTGCTCAGGGAAATTAACAAAATGATTGGACATAACTATTTTATATATTTATTACTCTATTAACGTTTGTCTGATTAACGATTAGTTGATTCGCTCTTTGAATTGAACAATGGATTGATTGCGTTACTTGTCAGAGGTTTAATTAGGTTCCCCACTTCTCTCTCCTCCTCTGGGATGATCTATCTACGAATCCGGTTAAATTTTCTGGCAATATTCCGTCACTCCACCGCAAAAAAACACCTCCATTCCTCCCGACACCGTCCCCCTTTTGCCTATTAGGTGGCGGCGACATTATTAAAAGCCCAGTTCATTAACGGGGGCTAATGAGAAATTTATTTTGCGCTTGCACGAGTGAATCAAAAGTATAGTTCGTGGTTTATAGCACTCCAGGGGGGATAAAGCGCAAATGTTGCTTGACGAAGCGTACTCCTGTCAGCATCGTAGTTCAATTGGGGGTTGGGTTTAGGGGTCATTTCCACACGGATCGATCCGCCACCATCGAAAAATCAAAAAACTTTTTTCGGTAAAACGGCCCCCAGTGGCGAATAATTGACATGGGTGGTGGGTGACAGCAATCCTGCTAGAAGAGTCTTTTTTACTTCCAGAAGAGAAACTAAAGAAACTAATAAAATAAAAAGAAAACAGACTAGAATTTAAATTCACTTTCCTTGCGAATAACTATTGGGTTCATTTAAAAACTATCTCCCCAAAGATGTTCCGATCAAAGATTATTAAGGAAACCATATATTACCATATTAAGAGGTTTTTCAATTGTTAAATTTTTTTTTGTTTATATTAGCAATTCTGATTTTATTTAGAGTTTTGCATCAAAATAGGTAATTCGTTTTTTTGAAATTTTTTATTCTTTTAACTTGAGTTTTAAGTTAAAAATATCCATGTTAATTTATTTATAAATTAATTAATTTCTATCATGATTTTTATAAAATAATTTTAATGATATACTATTTTATATTATATTATATTATTATTTATTTAGGTAAGAGCCTTTTAGGAATCTAAATTATGTTAAAATTCACTTTGATTTTCTTTAAACTTTAATATTAAATTACTTCTTTGTTGTTGCGTCAGTTCTCAGATAAGGGATCGGTATTTAAAATCATAGATTCGACCGAGAGTAGAAGCAAGCCGATCCCCTTCTCATAGCCTGAGGCTTCGGTGGGAGGGGCTTTAGAATTCTGACATAAGGGAGAAAGAAGAAACTCATAACTTGTGACCGCCGTGCTAAATTATTTTTTTAATATTGAAAATAAATTTTTCTTCCTTCCTTCAAACTAATATAATATTCTTATTACAATTTAAAGGTCTTGCTTTTTGAACCCCCCATAAATATAATTTTACTAAAATAATACTTTAATGATTTAATTAAATTTATAGGTATAATTGTAAAATAGCAAAAATATATGAATTAGCAAATTCTCAAAGAGAAAATAAATTAAGAGAGAAATTTTTTGTAGGCCCATAATAAAATTAATTGAAGTATGAAAAATTAATGAGAACGCTGCTCTTTTTAAATAAATAAATAATTTACTTGAAAAGAGGGGAGTGGCGTTAGAAAAAATTTATAGCAAAGAAAAAGAATTCTAGTCATTAGAATAACATTGATGAACTAAATTAGTCTCTCAATCTATCAGAGGTTGAGAGGGCCTAAGCGAGAAGGGGGAGGAAACATGAATAGGATTTTTTAAGCCATTGTTCTTAGTATGGAGTGAATGTTGCCATCAGGATCGCTGCATATATACAAGACCGAAACTCAAATATATGTTCCTGTTGAACAAGGGCCTAACAAATATGAATATAATTATTTGTTCAGATTGTATTAAGCATTGTTCAAAATAAGACCATCTATAGTTATTTTTTACCGATTTTTACTGGCAATAATCGTGACTTGAAATTTTTCATCTAATTGGTGACTATATGCTTACTGGCAGGCCCATAGTGATGTTTTATAATTGCTGAGTGATGGCGTAGGTGATGGGGAGAGGATGTGTATATGCAGGGCGGCGTCTCTGCCTCTCGCGAGTGAGTGGTTGGAGCACGGCGAGCAAACATCGCAGCCTCAACAGCTGCACAAACATCGCTCCGCTGCATCAACATCTCCAGCCAAGGCTTGCCTTGCTTGCTTAAGATATTCACAACATGGCGCCATTTACACAATAAGCCATCTACAAAATTTATAACCACAAATCCAAAAGATGAGAATTGATCCCACTCTAAGAGAAGAGAACCGTCACTAGGATCACAAGGTCTTAAGCTTTTTTTAAGTCAAGCTTGAGAAATTTCAATTATCTTCAAATCATTTTTTTTCATCATTTAGTTCGGTTTTTTGACTACAAAATCCCCTGGACTCATCCCTACTTCATATATTTTAAACATTTAATTATACATTTAGAAAAATAGAGCTTTTCCGTTTTTAAGAAAAAATTTCAAATCAAACTCTGGAACATTTTGTCATTTTGGTAAATATTATATTAATTTATCATCCATCTTTTACAATTACAACATATCAACACAACTAAACGATATATTGATCTCAAATTATTATAGAAGAGCTTCAAAATTTATTAATCCTTCTCAACCTCAACATTTCCTGAGACTCCTTTATTTACTTATTTATCATGGGTGCCTAATTTAGTTTATATTTGGATAAGACAATTCAATGGTCAACTCACAAAGAGATTTTTCGATTAATTGCGTCAGAGTTCATCCACATCGGAGTACGCATGCTCCCTAAAAATTAACAATTGAGCATGGTCTTTTCAAGAGAAACTCTGAAACAATTTATCGAAAGTCCAATTGTAAGTTGGTCATTTTAGTTGCCTACCTTCCAGCAACCAGACACGGATTAATTTCTCCCAAAAAAAAAATTTTTATATATTTTCTTAAAATCTGTAGGTCTCCTATATTGTTGGAATGTAATATGGATGGATGGGTAAATTTTAACAAATTCTGAATGATAAGATCCCATAATTAAGCATAGTGGTGTCTAAAAATTGGATATTACTTTATTTCCTATCTTGAACTTATTTTCCTCTAAACTTAGTTCTAGCTTGAAAACATATCATTTTTATTTACAATCTCCCCCATCCTTTAGAGAATGCCCTTTTTGTGGATGGAGCTCCCACCGAAGAGACGTCCCTCCCATCAGGACCTCATTAACTGAAAGTAACTCCAACAGTGGCTCTTATTATCATTGAGCTATTTTTATTTTTTACACTTTCTAATTGAAGATAATTAATTTCTAACAATTTTTTTTATCTATTTTTATAAATCTCTCTCCCATTTATCTCCCTCTCTTCGTATATAAAAACATTACAATTATTTGTCGTCCAGTTATAAAAAAAAAAAAAAAAGTAGAATAATAATAGCGAGTTTGATAGTTGATTTCGATAAGGAAAGTTAGTGACAAGGTTGATTGAAGCACAAGGTAGTTGTTTGTCAGTTAAAAGTTGATTTATGGCCATATTTTGTAGAAGACATTTAGATTTGCGATTTACATCAGCCAGGTCTATTTGTGTGTTGAGTTTGAAAACTCGAGAGGTTGTTTTAGGATAGTTTAAATTACCACCACTCCCAGAACTCAATTTGCCCTCCCCTCTCCTCTTCGTCTGTGACCCATTTATTTATTGCACATTAGATAGAACTAGTAATATAAAACAAATTAAAAAAAGATACATAAATTATATTTAAACAAATTTGTCCAATAGAATAAACGTAGACATTAAACAAGACACTAAATTATACTATCAGTAATGTCGCGAGTTGTTTAGAAAAGTAGAAATATCGTTATTTTGAATCGAAATGTCTAACAAATCCAGGGGTGGCTAAAGATTTCAAGAGACTTTTCTTTATATTTTCATTTTCCGAATTTATATGTTAAAATCAACGTTCCAAGGTGCCAATTGGAATTAATTCAAATAAATAAACATGACTGAATAAATTATATATTAATTGGCTTTCAATACTGAAAAGATTATTAAAAAAAAAAAAAATTGATTTTATATTTATAATGAAGAGAACAGTTTGGTCACATGATATATTACAAAAGAGCTTATATGTTTACAATCCCCACTAACTGAAGATAGTCCAATATCTCTTCATTTGGAAATATCTATTTCCAGTCTTTCTTCTTTAAAACTGGAATTTATATCCAGGTGAAACAACCGTAGCGACAGAGAGAGATAGCACTTGGTGGCCACCTCTTTAACCACGTATGCACAAAATATCATGCACAATCTTAAACATCAATAAAATACAGATATGAAATAAGTTTAACATTTCAACATGGCTATACTGTAAGACAAGACATTAGTGACCACCGAATACTATCTTGGATACCAAATGATATAAATAAATATGCCTGGATTATATATATTGTAATATACTGTATACATATCGTTTAAAGTCTATGGTCTTAAATACCGATGAGGTTTTAAAAAAATTTTATTTAAATTTTGCATTTAATTTATTTTAGAGAATTCATACTAATATAAAATGAATAAAAATCCAAATCCATATATTAAATATTTTTATATTCGTATTATATATATTTGATTAATTTAATTTTTCAACCAATGCACCAATTTATCCGGTTGAATTAATCAACAAATAGGATGAATAATCATCATATACAATAGAAAATGATTTGGAAGGATAACTTGAAATTCCCAGCCAATAATCCAACTAGTTTACTGATGCTGTAATTTTATATTAAATGATTAGATTTCAGAATCAATGATCATATTACAAAGATACATGCCATCTATGTAGAATGATTATATTTATTAACCAATCATGTAAATAACATGTGTATGATGAGAAATTGTGATGCAATGGATTTCGCAGCCCTTTAGGACTTTCGATCATTTTAAACTAATTGAGCTTGAGATTGCACAAACACATTAAAGTTATAATAAAATTAGCAAACTGTATATAAAAGTTAATTCATAGACGGCGGATTTTTCTTTATTATGGAGTACAATTTAGAAAAAAAAATACAATTTGGTGTATACCTGGGACGCAATAATTCTTTTTAAACAATTTTATTTCATTTGCTTTATCTATCTTATCAATTTTTATTTTAAGATATCCACTTCATAATCTAAAGATCTAAAATTTTGTACTATTTCGATATTAATACAATATAGGAGTGGGGAAAAATGAAGAGTCATATTCATTTTTGAAAACAATGGATAGGCCCCATTGATCCTTCGAATCCCTACTTAGGAATTAAAACATGCTATAATAATTTACAATATTCTGATACATCAATTTGCATATTATTATTATTATTATTATTAAAACTAAAAATAAATAAAAAAAAATGTAAGAAGATATATTCTAATAGCTATATAAAGATAATAAAATTGTTATTAAAATTAAAAATTGAATAGACTTAAAAAAAATAGAAGGAAGGAAGATATCCTAGATAAGAATTACATAAAACGAATTAGAATATAAATATGGCCTGAAATATATTAAAAAATATTTTCAAAAAAATTAATGGAAAATTAATAAAAAAAATTGATGTGATCTGAGAGCTCATCAACTAATATATATAAATTATTTATGAAAAATTAAAATTTTCAGAGCGCACCACGCTTTTATTTTTAGCCATATATATTTAACATTTAATACAAAGTAAAATTTAAGATTACCTCTTTTAAATAAATGAAAGCGTTAAAAAAAAATTATTTTAAACTTTTTTATTAACTTAAAAGTAAGTAAAAAAAAGTTAATAGCTATTATTCAAAAAAAGAATGACAAATTCCTTTTTACTCATCAATTATTAAAAAATAAATCATAAATTGACTCGATTCACTCAAATTGGCTTTTTTTTAATCTTCAATATTTATTACGCTTCCGTGTTTTAGGATGGGTGGTTGGGGCTTTGTGATTTAAATTACATCTCCTTCACCCCCTTTTGCTTGTTATTCTTTAAAAAAGAAAAAAAAAAAAAAGCTTCAAATAATCATTATTTTTGAGTTGAAATATACACAGGAAGCGTTCTATTAAGAAAAGGCCTACTGACATAATTAATTTCACAGGGCTTTATCAAACGGCGTTGAATGCAACACGGAGCGACAAGAGAAGAGAAGAGCGAAGGCTCCAAATTGAAACACATTCATCCAAAGCGCCACTGAGCGGAAAATACACCACACAAAAATTTACATCCTAAAAAAAAAAATAAAAATAAAAACCTGCTTGTGGCGTTTGCGACGTAAGAGGAAAAAAAAATAGAGACGAGGTTACGAAACGCTTTGTCACTAGTAAAGAGAAATATCCATCCGAAAATGGATTTTGAAATAGGTTTTTCGGGCGTCAAAGGCCGCTATTATTTTGTGTGGACAATGTTTGGATTTAAAGGTGAAAAACTAACGAATATTTACGAAGATGGATGTACTGGAATAGGATCGATAAATTTATATCGGCTGGAGGTACGGAAATGTTATTTTTTCTTGGATTAGACTTTTTATTTTATTCAGTGAGTGAATGGATGCTATATAGGAATTTTGAAGAGGAAATTTAAAGACTAAAATTTTTTAAAGATTTATTAAATATTCATCTCTATCTAGTATTGTAATATACAAATAATGAAATTTTTTTGTTGATTTATTTTTAGATTTCGAATAAAATTTTCTAAATAGATTAGTTAGAATTTTATAGGTGTTTAAAAATTTGAAATTCTGTAAATAATTAAAAAGAATTTAAGATTTGATTTCCTCACTCAACTGGTGATTGGTATACATTAATTACTTAATATTTTAGACAATGTTGTGATGAGTTTTCTTGAGTGATGCTAATAATTATTATATAACTGGATGGGAAGGTTAGGTTGACAATGATGTGAAAAAATTACAAAATTGTAATTATAATATGACCTAATATTTCGAAGATATAAAATTTAACAAGCTCTTCTTCATCAGAAAACACAGAGAGACAATTAATAAAACATTATGAATTTATTTTTCTGAATGTCTGAAGAAGAATATATATATATTTATATAAAATTATAAATTGAATGATAATGAGATTTTTACCAAGAACATGAAATAATAATGTTTTCTGATGAAGAAGAGCTGGTCGAATTTTATGCCTTTAATTAAACTCATTACAATTACAATTTTGTAATTTTTTTTTACATAATTGCCAATCAACTAGCCTTCCCATCTAGTTACAATGTTATTCTCATTTATATATTAACTAATATTATACTTTTAAACGATTAAGGAACTTGGAAAAAAGAAAACCTGGCGTTTTTCCATATAATTTTTTTGCAAGCATTATTTTGCCCGACATGACATGGAACATTCTTCAGTTCAAAAATCTGATTTAACGATGAATCTAATCTGTTTTCTAGTAAAACGCTTTTGTGGATTGATGTCTCTTACAACAATTTTTTTATTTCTTCACTTGCTCATAGTTAAACCATATATATTTTGGCACTAAGGTCATGTTGGCAGTTATATTTTGAAATTAAATAAGATAATTAGGGGATAAAAGAAAAGCTGGTTTCTTGTTCTTCCCATACCTTGATTTATTATTTTAAATAATTTGTGGCCTCTTCATAGTTCACCAAAGGAGTCCGCAGCTAGTTATAATTAAAAATCAGATTTATATATATATACAATAAAAAAAAGTTTTAAATATGCAATAAACTGTAATATAAAGAGCCGAAATATGCAGTTTATATGCCAAATAGGTTACTAGACTAAGAGGAACAGCCACTAAAATCATTGAAGTCAAGTGAGATCAATTACCATTGAACCTTGGATGGGTGGCATCAGAGAACAAGAGTGTTGACGGCTGGAAGCCACCGATATTTGTCATTATAAATATTTGTATATTTGAACAACTTATGCCCATTGAAAAGACTAAATAAATACATGAATATATGAAAAATAAATAAAATTTGGCATAAAACTTTATTATAATGAAGATCTTAGCCCCTGCAAAAAATAAGCTTAAATAAACGTAATTCCATAAAAATATTTACGGTCACCCTGAATGTAATCCTATTCTTTTTTTTTTATTAGAGAGATTTTTTATTTTTCCTTCTATTCATTCATTCATTGCTAATTTTTTTTTTTTACCATATGGAATTTACATTTATTATTTTAACCAGACAAGTTTTATTATAAAAATATAGAAGGAGGACTTAAAGTTTTCATTGCGCCCCTATTAACATAGAAATACAGAACATTCAAAATCAACATATATCTCTTTTGTAGTTATAAAAACACTGATGTTAATTATTTTTAGAATAATATCCCAATTCTGAAAATTTCTCTTAAAAGCAGAACACCTATTAATTATCTAAAATTACATTAAATAAATACTTAAGTAAAAGATGCTTTGTTGAAAAGTCGTTAGCGTATCGCCTTTCTTCATAGACCTTTTATATATTAAAAATTGAAAATATTTTTTTCCTTATCGAAATGATCCACATTTAATAGATCATATTTTTATTTTAAAATTTTTATATTTTAGTGGGAACCTAATACCAAACAAATTTCTTTCGATTCTTAGCCAAACGTTTCATCCAAAACTCGAGGCAACGAGAAAATTTATATTTTTCATTCACTGATATTTGAGGTAGATATTTTTTAGAATAAAATGTATCAAATTGATCGAGTTTATATAAATAGAATGAATGCTTTTCTGTCTAAAAATAGAGGAAATTATTTATGCATTCTCATATTTTTTTTTTTTTATAAATATCCTGGAATATAAAAATTAATCTCTATAAAGCAAGCAAACACAATGAGTATGCAAATTTTCTAAATTTTAATTATAAATTTAATGTAGATTTTGAAAATATAATTTTATTTGGTGTCGTAATATTATCAATAACGTGCTTCATTAACTTGTAAAATATTGATATATATATATATCAATATATATATAGAGAGAGAGGGATATAGCTTGAAAATGTTAAGTTTATCAAATATCACATTATTCAAACGATACATAAATAGAGATAGAAAATAAGAGGAAGTAAAAAAATGGAACTTTTATAACGAAAGGTCATTTCATTAGAAATATTTTAGTGTTAGTTTAATTATAAAACCCATTAAGAATTTAGAAAAAAAATAAATATATAGATATACATGTAAATTTTTTTAGTTTTCTTTTTAAATTGCTATTTTTAATATATGTTTAATATTAGGTCTATTTGTTTGCTCTTTATTCTATTCTATTTTGATTCTAATTAATTAACAATAAAACTTTTCTTATGAAATATTTGCTTTTAATATATGTATGCTTTACATATTTTTGTAGCTGCAACCGGTTTTGCTGTGGTTCTTATTTTATATTTTATTCAGAGTAATTCTACGTACGTTCCAATTTTAAAATTTATAGCCATTTTCTCGTTTACAAATGAGCTTACAAGTAAGCTGTGCGTACAATATATATCTCAGATATATACATCAACATATTAAGACCATTCCTTGACCGAAAAAACGGACAAACAGGTGCGTTGCACTCTTTGACGCCTATTGAAATAAGAAAGTAAAAGACTAGTATATAAAGGATGGAAGAAATGCCGATCCTCACTCATAGTCGCCATCAACACAAACTCTAGGCCCCCTGAGCCCAGATATATCTACATCAATATAATATTAAAATCAAGAAATTAAAAAAAAAAAGTGTAAATAGATATATTAGATATTAATACCAATAAAAATGAAAAATATTCACGTAAATCAGCTCTTTTATTATTTCTTTAATCATTTTCTTACTGACGTTTAGTAGCGAATTTAGGCCATAATCAGAACTATAATATATTTTATTCGTAAAAATTAATTTCAAAATTTTATGATTGTTAAATTTGCCTAAAATTGTAAACTAAATTTTACAAAATAGATTGTTAAAATATTTAAAAAATTTCTATACAATATTATAATAAAAAATGTTTGCCATGACATGCTGCTGATTGGCTAGTGAGTATCGCGCCATGATGATGATATAATCATAGTCTGCGAGTTTGACAATTATTTCTAAAAGAGGAGGTTAATAAAAAAAGAAAAATATATCAGAATATTGGTAAATATTATTATATAAATAAGAAAACAAAAATAAAAATATATATAAAAAAAAATTTATCATTCTCTGCTTTATAATTTTAATTAATAATGTCTAATATAATAAGATAGGGTGTTAACATATTTTTTAAATTTATTGATATCTTTGGCTAATGTTTATGAATACATTTTCCTCAAACTTTAATATCTATACTTAATTAAAATCAAATCTAAGATCTTTATTGTATGTATGTGCTGAGAAAATTGTTTAAAATGATGGATGAGCGGTCGGACCCACGATTTCCTGCTATCCCCGCTCATATATTACTAAAATTACTAAACTTTGCAATTTTTTTTGTTCATTAAACAATAATTTTCTGTTTTATAGTTATTAGATTTGTTCTTTGAAATTTTTGTTGACTTTGAGGGAAGCTCCCCTTAGGCTTGCTTCCTCTCTAAATATCCCCCATTTGATGAGATTAAAGGACTAAAAAACGAATTTTTTAAATTATAAATATATTTTTAAAAAGAGCCTTATTTTAAAATCAGTTGTAAAAGTTTCATTAAAAATTTATTAGTAATTTTCCTTTTCTAGACAGAAAATACAAAATATAACACGATTAATAATTGAAGAAAATATATACTATATGGAGTTATTTTAAAATAGAATTAAAGTTTGATTAATAAGTATAAATGATAAATTCATAAACTAAACTACTTAAAAGTGCATAAATAACTTAAACATAAACACATGCCTTAAACTCGACTCAACCATAGAAGGTATTGACTTCAAAAAGATCTCTAATCTATACTTGCCCCTGTAGTTGCCAAAATTGGCAACCCAAAAATACAAGGTGCCAACTTAATATACAAATATTTCTTACACTTTTGAATATAATTCATAAATATTAGGCCTATGACTCTCTTGTTATTCATAATAATTAATTTATATAAACAGCTAATGAGATATTTAGCCAAATGGGGGGGAACTGGGGAGGGTGACCGGGTATGGGTCAGAGAACCCGAAACCGGCGATAGGGAATGGTGTGTGACATTAGTGCACGATACACCAGGGGTAA
>JAAAKE020133725.1:0-14109 GCA_010014785.2 Anisolabis maritima | reverse complement strand
AAACATAAAAAAATTCGCATTCCGATTCTCAATGTGTTGGATATAGTGTCAACTTGTACGACAAAAATACCTATATAATTTTACTAATAAACAAAATTTGCTCTAATTTTTTTAGAGAAAACTATTATATTGCGAGAACCTCCCCATTCACTCTTGATTATGGTATTGTTATTATTTCACTTTGGAGAACTTAGAATTTTGAATTAATAAATTCTCTACATTACATTCGCTTTAAGTCTAAAACCGCCCCGAGCAATAACCCTATATTTAATAATTTTCTATAATAATTATTCATAAATTTAACGTACCCATCAAAGACCCCAGGGATTTTTAATGATTTCTAATTTCTAGAGTGGAAATATATTCCATAAAATTTCGAATATTTTATAATTTTCAATTTTTCTAGACTTTTAATGCCAAACGAACAACGCCAAACGGAGGTTTTATGGATGGCTTTAGCTGATATTTTATGGATCGTAGGAGAAAAACGACGAGTATGTTTTGCCCTTCCTGGCCCCATTTCACATATCCCAGTTAATCAGGAGTATATACCTGATGGTTGTACAGAAAAGGTAAAATATAATTGATATATTGATTGAGTAATTTTAAAGGATATATGGGTTAATGTACCCATTAATACTATAGGAATAAAATATTTTTTTATAAAAAAACTCATTATAATGCTATGTCATCATTTTTTTCAATTTTTCACCTATTCTCCCTCTTTTCATTTTTATTTGGTTTTTGCAATTTTTTTTTAGAAGGACTACAGGCTTCTGGGACTCTTTGAATACCTCACTGTTTAAATATCGCTTCGTTTTTCTCATTTCTTCTATTGCATTAATTTTAGCAGGAGTTCTTAACATTTTTTGTACCGCCTATCATTTTAACAGTAAAACTAAGGCCCACAGTATGTTTTCTTAATACTCCTAAGCAAAATTAAAAAAATGTAACTCATCTTTTAGGTCTGAGAAGATAAGATGTTTAAAAAATTAATGATTATTTTTGCGTTTTTTAAATAATGATTATATAGAGTTGGTTTTTTCTAATCTAAACGCACGGACTCCAGGTTAAGAACCACTGATCTAAATAATCTAATAAATGCCTTGCAGTAAGGCAACCTTTTGCTTCGCTGAGAATTCTTTCTATAAGGGGCGATTATTTGCGATTTCTTTCTCTAACGCCAGTTTATTGACAATTTGAACTTGCATGCCATTAAAAATTTACGCACCAGTCCTGCTACAATACTACAACTACTACTACTACATCTATAAATTACTATATCATCTATTAATAAAATTTTAATTATAAGAAAGCTGAATTAGACCACATAGTGCAATTTATATTTTTTCTTAATTTAATTTAGAGGAATTTCTACAAAGGCTGTCAAAAAACTAAATGACGCCCATACTTACTTTTGTTGTACAATAAGAAAAAAAAAGAACCTATCATAACTATTCTCAAACATCCTGTCATCCCCAGTAAAAAACCGCCACTGAATGGTGCCTAGTCAACTCTAGCATAGAGGCCTAGGGCAATACTATCAAGTTCCGTTGATTTTGAATTTTTTCATGCACTATTCAAACATACGTATATTTATTCTTCAAATAATAAGTAAGAGCTATTCATTTAAATTAGATATTAGTATTCAATATATATCTTGTAGCGGACTTGAGATAGTCATGATTATATTTAAAAATATTTGGTCAGTATATTTATGCTGGTGGAACAAGCGGCTCATGGCCCCCGGAAGTCGAACCCAGGATCTCCACTTGATCCACCAACAAAAATATACTCACCAAATATTTTTAAACATTTATTCTTCTTCGGTTTTACCATTTTTTGGTGGCGCCAAAGATTCTATAAACATGTAAATGCCCCTTCCTCTTTGCATAAGAAAGACCTATCCTCAACGGCAAGACTTTCTCTAACTTAAAAGACGTAATAATTAAAATGGATGAATTTAATTAATTTAAATCGTATTTATCAAATGATATAATTTGGAAAATATTATCTTATTTAAAATTGCTAAATGTTTTATTTATTCTGATTTCAGTTGAAAATATATGAATATACAACTCTGGAAGAAGTTCAATTTGCTGTAAAACGAGCTATTTCGCAGGTAAATTTTATGTTCTTTGGGTTTATTTTTATTTTGTGGACAAAATTTCTCAAAAACGAAAAAAGTATGATGCTGAAATTTTATATTTAAGCTAGGTACTCTCGTCTCTTGCCCCTTGGAAATTTTTCAATAAAATCAGCCAACGGCTGCTAATACTTTACTGCTGTACTTTTTTAGTTTTTTTAACTTTCTCAAAATTCGCTCTAATGATTTTGTTTAAAATTCATATATCAATTATTTATTAGATGATCTTTGTAAATTATTAATCCTTATTCCCCCCAAAATTGTATGGGACCCACTTGTACGTTTTTAGGTTTTTTGTGATTTAAACTACTCTAACGATATTAATTAAAGTGGCTGTACATTCTTCTATTAATATATGAATTAGAGATGGCTACTTAGGGCTCGACACAAAAAATCTTGTGTGGCAGCATATCGCTCAGCTTTCCTTACCTTAGATAAGAGAAAGTTGTGTAATGTGCGTTTAGTCACATCAGATTTTTTATATTAATTTTTAATTAATTATGTCATTTTAGTTCCATTTCTCTTTTTATAATCTAATCTTTTGTTAATCCGTTTTCTAACCGCATTAAGTTCAATATTCACTTTTGCTTCGAATGTTCCGATTAATCGATTGTTTTTTTTATCTAAAAAGACAAAGTGAATTGGAAATTTTTTTCTGATTTCATCGATATATAGAACATATAAATTTATTTAATTTTTAAGCGTTAATTTAAATTTAGGTATTTAAAAAGTTTTAAATTGCTATATTTAATTAAAATTAAAATTTCAAAGCAATAAATAAATATTAATCTTTTTATTTCTTTTAGTATTTTAAATAGATTTTCATATATAGGTAAGAGAAAGTAAAAATAAATGACGATATTGGGAGTGAGAGAGAGACCTCATCCTCTCCTCTCTAGGGCTCCTCCACTAACCGAAATTTCTTGGGCCATATCCACCGTAATTTTAACTTTCTCATATACGAAGTATAGGAAAAGTATAGTAATCGACCAAAAATTTGATCTCGAGATTTTGATTGTTCTTGACGTTTTGGACCTCCCTGTGTCTGTAAATATTAATTTTCGAATCATGCCTGTGTGTTTGTTCGTTAACCCGATAGTTTGAGCACCTTTTAATATAGATCAACCAAATTTCATCTATGTGCATTACAGTAAAATAGTAGATCTCTTTAATTAAATAATCGGCTCTGAAACAATGGTCCGTTGCTAACCGATTAATCTGGATAATTCCACTGCTAACCTATTGTTTAAACTATCAATTAATCGGAACAATTGACAATCGATTTTTTTTCTACAATCGCACATCCCTAAGTTAGAATATAATTTTATCGCTAAAAATGGACAGGCAAAAGAAAGAATAGAAATAAATTTTTTTCAAAGCGTAGAAAGAGTGGGAAGCTCTCCTTCGATAGGTTTTTTTAGCCCTTCTCCGTATCCATTAATCCCCTCCAATCTTATAATCTAACTAGAATAATTTTTGTTTCAGTTTCAAGATGAATTTGGATTTGGATGTCTTATTTTATTATATAGTGCCGTTTTTACACGAGGTCTTTCAAAGTATGTTATCTATTTGAAATGATAATTATTATATGATTATTGATATCTTAATTAAATCATGAATTTAATTCTAGACTCCGGGAAGATTTGGAACCTGAAACTCTCAGTTTAATTTCTGCTGTTGAAGAAGGCTCACTTTCAATTGTGATGCTGCTTCTAACAGGAAGAGCTACATCCTCTCTTCACAATGGCATTGTATATGTTGGAGATGAAGATAATTATGTAAAAAATTTAGTGTCTTCTCGATGCATCGTAGGGATTCAGTCATTGAATGAATAACTTAAATACTTAAATATTCGTCTTATAGTAAAAATTAATAACTCTATTTATTGATTCCGAAAAATGATTAAAATTATTTTTATATTCCTAAATAATAATATTCCCTCTTTATTGTATTTCGATCTATTCAAAACGATGCATCGAGGTTTCACTATATGAAAGAAAATTAAATAATAATAATTCATTATTTTTGCATAAACAGGCTCTTCCGCAATTTGGAGTACTCTCAAGGAGTGAAATTGGATTTTTACTCTGGGAAGATGCTTTTGAGACGTTAACAGATGAGTCAAAAATACCCGGATCGAGGTTGAAAACGCCTTCGGTACCAGTTTGGGTGGTCAATTGCAATGGCCATTATGGTGTATTATTTAACACAAATAAGGAATTGTTACGAAACTACCATGCCGAACGCAGGTAAATAACAACGAATTATGAAAAAAAAGCTCTTAAGGTCAGAACATAAACGACCGTCACGTTATTGATTGATTTCCTAAACATAATAAATTTTTATATTTAGCGTATGTCATATGAATTTATCTCTTCCCTTTGCTCACCCCTAACTAAAAAAAAAATCATAATTTTTTTTTATTAAACTTCCTACAAAATATGGATTTGTTTTTATGCTGATTAATCGGATTATGTGAATCGAAAATAATGGCATCTCTAATACAAACGATAGTATAAACACAGGTGGCAATTCCAGGGGGAGGGGGCTTGTTCCACCTCAAAAATTCAAGGATAGCCATGTTCCCCTTGGAATTAAGAAGCGTCCCTCATCCCATGAATCTTTGACTTAATTTATTCTTTAGATAAATTTTCTTATTTTGTACTTTGAACAATAATACTTTTCAATAAATACGGATGAAGTCTAAATAGCTTCGGGTACCGAAAGACTTGAAAAAAACTATAAATAATATTTTATATATTTTATTTTATAATATTTTAATTTTAAGTTAAGATATGTTGTATTTCACACATCTAAAAATTTATTAATGAACTTTCACACCTTATTACAAATATATATAATTTTAATAAGGCATTTTTTTAATTTGATGGTAAAAATATTGGATTATTCCAAAATTATTTTAATCATTACAAATTATAATCACCTTCCCTCACATTCCTAAAGATATTTTTTCGCACCTCAGCTTGGGAACCCCTGGCTAAATTGTATAATACTGTCTAAATTATAAAAAAAATAATTATTTTGTTACTTAGGAAAAAAAATTGTTGCTCCCTTCCCCCAGAAAAAATTGTAAATCGTCATTATAAAATATTTTTAAATCAATAAAAGGATATTTCCATTTTATTTTTTCTACTATTATATTATAGATTTTATATATTAGGGGAGGCGAACATTTAACACATAAAGGCACTTTTCATTTCCGATATATGTTATTGTAAAGGGTTCGGCTAATAGAGGAGGGAGTTAAATTAATATGATGGCTTTTGGTCGATAATGAATGAATGAAGAATTTAATTATAAAATATATTTAATAAAATTCAAAAACTCTATGCCTTTTATGTAATCCCTCCCTCATAGGAGCCGCACCTTCCGTAGCGCAAACAAGTTTAAAAAAAAAATTTAAATCACTGACTATGACCAAATATCAGAAGGCTACACGGACCTTTATGTGGCCATGATCAATATGGTATAGTTAAATTCATTGGATAGGTCTACCTACCGGATCCGTGTTTATTTACCAAGGTTTCCTACATAGAGAATACATTTCATACCAGAACAATTTTAATAAAATATAGCAATATATCGAATTTTTTTTTAAGATGTCTATATATTATTAAAATATTTTTTGACCTTCAGATTTGAATTACATCACTATACTTGTGGAGGGACATATAATCTTTTAAATGTCGATACAAGATTTGCTGAACCTGAACAAAATGAAACTGGCAATCCATGTAAAATAGAAGAAATACCATCATCATCATCATCTATCAATCCTTTGGAAAAACTTATCCATACCAAGTGAGTAAAAAAATGAAAATACATACCATTAAAAAATATTTTATTTCAACAAGTTAGAATACAAAATAAATAACAAAAATAATTTTTTTTTAATATTATAAAAATGACTATTTAATTGAGATTCCTTTTTTCTTAGAAAAATATTTTGAAATTAAAAAATAATTTAAAATTGAAATAAAGTACTAATCTGAAAATTTGATTTTTAGGTGGCAAGATGCACATATAACATGGCTTGAAAATTCAACAGTAATATAAGGTACTTGCAGTATAGTAATATATTTTATTAAAAAAGTAAAATAAATTATATATATATAAGCATGTATATTTGTGATGTGTAGATATTGAGTCGAAAATATAATTGTCTCTCTAATTAAATTCTGGATTGCAAGGAATGTTTTAATAAAAATGTATATTGACGTTATTTTTCTTCGCTAAATTGGACGAGTATAGAATTTTTATCAACATTTTCTCCTTCGGTAAAATAAACTTTCTCGATAATTCCATCTTTATTTGCTTTGATAACATACTAAAATAAAAAAAAAATTATTTCGTATTTTATGTATGTATGTATAATACATTCATAACTTTAAAGTTTTAATTTAAATAAATACTAATAATTCTTCCATCTTTATTGTTACAAATTTCCTTTATTTTAATGCATTAGTGTCAAAATTCGATTTGTCTAGTTAGAACTAGTTCTCTTTGACTCATTTTTCACTGAAATAAGCCAAAGAGAATATTGTTTATCATTTTATAGATACGTAAATGTATTTATAAAGAATATAAGCTAAAAGTAACCAATATTAAAGCTCTATGATGATTAATGAATGACTAGTCGTCTCGGATCAAATTTATTGTCCTAGTTAGTCGAAGATTTATTATTGTGTTCACAGAGTTAGTTCTTAATAAGATGGCTCAATACATGCATATGAGATGTATTGTTGTATAAATTGATGAAGAATTAGCTTTGGATTATTTCTGTGAGAAATAAGGAACCATATTAAATTATTGTTTAACAGGTTTAAATATTTTATATATACATCATCCATTCTCCTCTGGAATTTTTCAATAAGAATTCATCCTTGTTATGTAATAATTACACTACAAGTAATTATATTTCATAAATTAAATCTTTCCTTATTTTTCAATTCTCTCATTCTGTACAATGAGTGAGAAATATAAGCCAACAAGATTTAAATAGAAATAAATTTTGGTGAGTGATTGATATAAAAATATTTTGTCCTTACCTCCATTTTCATTGCGATAATAACGACAAGAGGATCGCCTTTTGAGACTTTATCACCGGGACAAACCCATACTTTATTTACAACTCCGGGCATCGGTGATTTGGGAACAGAATCAGAAAGGTTTGCTCCCAGCCCAGATTCTTTTAAATTTGAAAATTTTTGATCATAAATGAATTTATAGGATCCATCCTAAAAGATATAAAAAAAAATATATATATATATATATTTTTACACTCTAAAAAAAAAACCTTTCACAAAAATTTAAAATTATTTATATAAGATACCAAATATAAATATTTTGGACAAAAAATGTATTAATTCATTAGTGGTTCCTTATTATGTTTTGAAAATATTAATTTTATTTGAGTTATGATTATTTTTAATTAATTAATTATAAAATTTTCTTAGGCCCTGCCAGTTCCTGCCTGATTCCTGTGTCTATACTGTCTTGTCTAAGCTTGTCTCAATCCTCAGTAGAAGAAAGAAACTCTTATTTCAGACACATGAAAAGCTGCATGAATTCCTCGAAAAATCACCTATTTTCTAGAATAGCAAGTCCATTATAGGTAAATTTCTTATAACTATTTATTCTAATTTATTAATAGTATAATTATACTTAGTAGTGAGAAATAAGCAATTGGTCAAAACAAAATCAAGGCATTTTTCAACCAATATCTATATATAGAGCTAGAGCTACGTTCTTAGTTAATGTCATGGTTTGAATATAAATTTTAAAGAATCAAGATTCAACGTTAAGCGGTTTGAGCTAGCGTTTGATCACCTATCTGTTTATATTAGATTATATATATATATTTGGCTTTTTAAGGAGGAAGCCGAAACCTCTCTCCTGGTTGTTCATTTAAATTTCATATGGAATAGTTGATAGTCGATGGAATACGATTTTCCAAATTCATTAATTTAATAAGTTCATTCTCTACTTTAATTTTGATTAACGAGAAAGGCCCTTTTGCCCATTCCTAATCACAAAAGAACCTCTTAACAGATAAGCGGTCATGGGTCGTTTAAAAAATTATAAAAATAAAGAAACTATATAAATATATATATACCTTTGTAAATAAATGAAGAGCATTTTCATCAAAATAAAGACGAGCTTTTTTTTGTTGGTTTTCAAGATTCATTATGAGATTTAAAATTCCTTTATCTTCTTGCAAAAAACCATAAATACTTTTTCCGGGTTCTTTATCATTTAAAAATATTTTGTATTTGCCCGGAGAATTAGAAGTAATTTTGGCCTTGAATGCTGATTTTATTTAATTATAAATAAATAAATAAATATATATATGCAGTATAAAAATTATAAAAATGCTTACTTTCATTATTAAATTTTAAATTTATCTTTCTTTCAAAAAAGTGATTAAGCCTCCAATTAGTAGAATTATCAAAAGGAAAAGAAAATTGAAGGGAATTTTTCTCTTCATTAAGAACCACCCCTAATATAGCCTATATTTAGAAAAAAAATATTTTTTATGATTTTAATATATTTTTAAAGAGCTGTAAAATTTTCACCTGAGTAATAATATCGATATCAATGTTTTTATTATTCAATAAATCAGTTTTATATTGATCTATAAAATCTGTATGAACATTTCCTGCTATGAATTCTTTATGTTGACTTAAATCCATTAAAAATTGAATATTCGTATCCAATCCTGCTATCTGAAATTGATATCAATGTTTAGATTATTGTTATTGATAAAAAATAGATACGTATTACATTAAACAACACAAACATTTTTTAACACAGAATTTTACATGAAAATAAGTTATAAATATGATATTATGATTTCAGGAAAGACTTATGACAAAAATTATCCAACTTTATAGATTAGGTGTTAGTTGGATATTTAAATAACAGGAAGTATCGAGGAGAAGAAAACCAGCTATTTTGT
This sequence comes from Anisolabis maritima, assembly GCA_010014785.2. Taxonomy (NCBI): domain Eukaryota; kingdom Metazoa; phylum Arthropoda; class Insecta; order Dermaptera; family Anisolabididae; genus Anisolabis; species Anisolabis maritima. The sequence goes on along the minus strand of JAAAKE020133725.1, from coordinate 4,984 downwards.
TCTCTCTCACCACCTCATTTTATTGCTGAAATATTTGCCATAAAATGCGGTGGTGAGAGTTTTATTCTCTTCGATACTTCCTATTATCCAACTTAATCGTCTATGACAATTTAATCAAACGAATCACTCTCTAATACTTTTGACTGAAGAAGGCTGGTGTTAAAGAAAGTTTATGGGCTTGAACAAACTAAAATTAATATATAAAAGTAAAAAATTTAAGTCCTACATTATAGTCAGAAAGTTGTGTTTTCAATTTATTAAGAGCCATTGTCCGATTTTCTGCCCAAACTACTAATTTAGCAATCATCGGATCATAATAAACAGAAACTTCATCGCCTTGACGCACTCCAGTTTCCACACGAACATCATTGCTAGGTTTCGGAGTAATTAGAAAATTAAGTGGTCCAGCTCCTGGTAAAAATCCCTCACTTGGATTCTCCGCATAAATACGCGCTTCAAATGAATGTCCTTTAATATTCAATTGATCTTGAGTGACGGGCAATTTTTCATTACGTGCTACCTGGAAATAATGTAATCGATTATTGAAAGTGATATGGTAATCTTCATTTAATAAAAATGCTAGTTAGTTTAATCCAATAACTCGGAAACAACATTTAGGAGCCCACAGCTGGCAAGTGAATAAGCAACCACGGCTTACTTGAGTATTTTTTTTTTAGTTTCCCACTATTATATATAATAGTGAGGGGAAAGTATTATGAACATAAAAAATTTGACCCCCTCCTCAATTTTTAAAAATATCTTTACGTTTCAGATCAAAAGAACCCCAAAAATGCAAAAAAATCTTAATGTGGGTATGTAGCTTTTATTCTGGCATATATATCTGGAAACATTCATCGGAAAACGATAAAACTTAACACATTTATAGCCCTAGGAGTACTAAAGAAGTTATTAAAATTTGAAGTGAATCGATACGATACAGGCCAAAATTTTCTCAGCATCCGTTAGACCTAATCTTTTGAAACTCTGTGATAATAATTAAGATTTTTCTCTCCAGCCCTAGGCCAATTTTCATAATAATAATAAGTAAAAAGAGTGGGAAAGTAGTTTCGTTGCCTATTTTTCTTTCTAATGCCTTTTTTTAATTCTCTTTTTCATTCATTATGTGTCAGGTGAGCTTTTCTTTCCTTCATTTTATTAATAATTGTTGAACATGATTTGGCAGGCGAGGAAGGAATGTGATTTAATTTTTCAAGGAATATTAATATCAGAAAAAGTTATAATTAATTATTCTTGAATTTAATTTGAAATGTCAGTAGATATTTGTTTTAAGTTTAGTAACAGAGAATCAAAGTTAATCATCTTAAAAACCATAAAATTTGATATTATTTAATTAAAATCTTGTTTCAATAAAAAATTTGTTGGTAATCGAGTTTAAATAACACGTTATTTTATTGAGTCAGATGAATGAGTTTCCTAATATAGTGTTCTTAGTTTGCTATTTTGGATTTTTCATCTAGACCAGGGGTCTCCAAACTTTTTAGCCTAAAGGCTACACTGACTCCTCAACTAAGTCCCAAGGGCTAAGACCTAGCTAGCTCCTCAATAACATACTGTAGTTTTGAATTATGCGCAAATTTTCGTTTCGGGACTAGCCGGCGAGTGAGATATCTATGGCGGAAAGTTACAGCTACATAAATCTCATTAATCATAATTATAATGTTTAATTTCATTATGTAAATTACCTATGTATGTCACTTATTGTAAGTTTTTAGGGTAAATCTCATATCAATAATTACAGTTAAAATGTTCAATTTCATTATGTATGTCAGTTTTATAATAGGTCGTTGAATAACATAACATCGTTAAAAAACATCTGATTATTATTTTGTATAATTTGCTTACATTGTAAATTATACAATGTAATCAAAATAAACTAGGATTGGTGGTGCTCGCGGGCCTTAGTTTGGAGACCCCTGATCTAGACCAGCGTTTCTCAATCTTTGGCGCTCTCATTTACAAAGAAAAAATAAAAGAAAGTAAATATTAATATGAACCTGAGAGTCCAAGGGCTGGGCCGTTCGAGAAACAGTGTCTGCGGTGGTATAACTATATTACTTAGTTCTATCATTTATTTATAAATAAAAATATTAAATATTTACCTTTATTTGCCACTCTACAAGATCTACTCCTGTAATCATTTCAGTTATAGGGTGTTCAACCTGGAGTCGAGTATTCATTTCCATGAAAAAATATTCTTGACTATCTGGTTCAAAAATAAATTCGACCGTGCCAGCTCCAACATAACCAACAGCTTTTGCAGCTCGTACAGCAGCTTCACCTAAGCCTCTTCTAATATACTCACTTATTCCAGGCTATGATTAAAATAAAGATTTTAGGTCATATATTAAATAAATAAATAAATAAATAAATATATATATATAACTTTACCGCTGGAGCTTCTTCTATAATTTTTTGATGTCTTCTTTGAACACTACAATCCCTTTCAAATAAATAAACATAATTTCCATGTTTATCTCCAAATACTTGAACTTCCACATGTCTTGGTTTTGGTACAAATCTCTCAAGCAACATGGCATCATCTCCAAATGAAGTAATAGCTTCTCTTTTGGCAGATTCTAACTGATCTTCAAAGTCTTCCTCTTTCCATGCAATGCGCATTCCCTAAAAAAAGTATAATTTCTAAAATTAAGATTAATTAATATCCCTAATGATGAATTGAATCATCCAGTCTTTGATCTCCAGAGAAAGAAGGAGGATTTTCAAAATTATTTCTAAGATGACACTTTGCAATTATTTTTTATGAAATAAAAATTCCTTTTTTTCTTAGATTTTATATCCTTTCCATGGGGTTCACCACTGGTGAGTACATGGATGGCTATCACGAATTACCAGAGCTAAGTGTGGCATTTCTTCTAGTTTTCTATGCTAGTCATTCCCTCGCCCTAATCAAATTTCAAAACCCTATATTTGATAATTTAATCCATATGCAAAAGTGTGAAATTTTTCTGTTCTGGCTAATATAATATATTTATATTTACGTTATTATTATATTCTATTCCTACCTTTCCTCCTCCTCCTCTTACAGCTTTAATCATAATAGGATAACCAATTCTTTGAGCTTCGTCCTTCAATTTATCCAAAGATTGATCAGATTCATGATATCCTTGAATTACAGGAACACCAGCATTTGTCATTATTTCTTTTGAAGTGCTAGGATATATATATATATATATAATTATTTTCTTACAGCGTGAAAAAAAATTAAAAAATAAAATACCTTTTAATTCCCATATCTCTTATAGCTGATGCAGGTGGTCCAATAAAAATTATTTTATTATTACTACATAAATTGGCAAATTCATAATTTTCTGATAAAAATCCATACCCAGGGTGAATAGCATCGCTTTTTGAATCCTTGGCGAGTTGTAAAATTTTATCTCCTCTTAAGTAGCTCTCTTGTGATTGTGGTTTTCCAATATGGTATGCTTCATCTGCCTTTGAAAAAGATGTTTGTTAAAAACTACATTATTCAAGGAAAACAATAGATCTTACTATGATATGGTATGAATATTTTGGAATGATTTGGAAAAAGAAGTTAACATCTCTTTTGGAAGATAGACCAATTTATATGGGCTGCCAACTTTCCAAATTACGAACTTGAATTTGCATACCATAAATCCCGTATTTTCATTAAACACTTGATGAAACAAAAAATTGATTCATCTTTCTAAATTAAGCTTATTTATTTTTTCAAAATGTCTCGAAGGATTAAGATGGGTTATCCCATTTTACTTCACATATAAGATATGTCTTTAAGTGCCGGTTTTTTCATGAATAGTTAGCTAATTAAAGTTATCAAAGGGATTCCTTGGCTATATTATTAGTTGGCTATTTAAACATGAAAAAACCGGCACCAAGTACTTTTTTCATTTCTACCTCTTGAATATAAAATTTACACCTTGTTCTGATATATATATAAACTTTTGACCATATGAAAATTTAATTATAAATTTAAACAAATATATGTTACCATAGAAACATGAAGAGAGTTAATATCGGCATCAGAATAAACTGCTACAGTCTGTATCCCCATTTTTTTTGCGGTTTTTATTACACGACATGCAATTTCTCCTCTATTAGCTATTAGAATTTTATCAATATTTTGAGATGATATTAAACGATGATGGATATTTATAAAACATCTGAAAATTATTGATAATAAGTTTTATGTACTTCAAAAAATATTTATTGAAAATAAATACCTCTTTAACAAATTATTTTGAATTTTTAGAAAATACATGTTTATTCTAGTAATAATGAATTATTTATAGTAAATATATATAAAATATTCAGAGTTATATAAATTCTTAAATTTTAATCCAATTATGTCACGTGTATAAGAAGGATTAAGCAATACATCTTGTTAATAAAATTTGATAAGAGAATAACAAAAAAGGAGACTGACGTATTTCAATTTATTAAAATATTTAACCTAAAATTTCTTTTCAAATATTTTGACATCTTTTAAAAAGTAAAATATGAAATTTTATTTCACTAAATATAATTTGGTTATTTTTAATAAAAAATATTTTTATTTTCTAAATTTTACGGAAAATTATTTCTTATTGATAAAAAATATTTTTATTAAAGATAATTTCTTTCTAATATTAAATTTATATTCATGGCATTCTGTTAAGTCTAAAAAGCTAATATGAGTTCAACCATATTTTAAAAAATTGGAAGTTGAACGATGTGTCCACCAACACGTCTTTAATCAATCACAAAGGGTTTTCCCATTAGTTAGAGTTACGATTCCTCTAAGAGTGGAAGAAGACCTACTCACTAAAAATACATTAGAAAAAAAAAATAATTAACCTTGAATAGTTTATAATTAAAAAAAAAAAATAAAAGATAAAATAAAGATTGTCTAAAAATTTTAAAAAATAATAAATTTTTTATTTTCTCCTCCATTTTTTTGATAGCTGTCTTCACTCCTTTCACT
>JAAAKE020133714.1:0-14110 GCA_010014785.2 Anisolabis maritima | reverse complement strand
GGGAATGATTTTTTTTGTTAGGATTGAGGGTTTTTAAGCCTTTAATTTAAGGCTTTTCCCTAAAAAAAAAAAAAAAGCCCTAAAGCCAAACATTGTGACATTTTTTAATTTTAATTAATATAGGTAATACATTTCTATTAGCGTGGATAAACAGGCAGAAAAGGAGTTTATTATTGATTGATTATTTATTTATTAATGGGAAAGGATAATAGATAAAAGATTGTTTGTTTTCCCTTCTGGTTGAATTAATAGAAACTAATTTAATTTTCTAGTTTGTTTCTTATTTCATTACAATTTTATATCTATAATTGACTTTGGTGGAGGCGATAAATGGCGTTGCTTTTGGGACATAAATCTTAACAAATGGATTGCTAGTTTTGTTCTCTCTCTCTCTCTTTCTCTTTCTTTCTATAAATCCGCTTTCTTTTTTCTTTTTCTTTTTTTTGTTCTTTCTTTCTTTTAGATGAAAAATTGTCGTCGTCGTTGTCGACGATTGCAGACTCACCAATAAAAGCTTTTAATTAATAAACCTCACCTAGTGAACCGATGACGTTGTCTCTGACAGTGCGGGAAAAAACAATGACGCGTGTAAGTCGAGGTCAATTATTTTAGATTGTATATTTGCTTTGAATGATACTCTGTGTGCGTGTGTGTGAGTGTGCCTGGCATCTATGCAGCATAAAGTCAAAAAAATTTTTCTAATCTCAGGAAATTATCCATTTGGAAAGAAGATTAAATAAATTAAAAATACCTGACACTAGACTTTCCTCTAATCTATAACAATCGTCCTATTCGAAGTAGTACTTCATTTGGTGTTCAAACTTGAGAAATATAAATGTCTCCTCACGACGAGGAGCGAAACATTGACTCTGGGATTATGAAACAAAAGTCTTGCGCTACTCTAAGGGACAGGGGCAAAATGTTGAAGTCACATTATTTAATGTGTGGACAAAGGTCTTATTAAATAAAAACAAATGAAAAGCAATAGGTGCTTTTATTTATGGTGGGGAAAAATATTTTCATAAAAAAATTAATAATAATATTCATGTACGGTGCACGATATATTTAATAAAAAAAATTTACAGGTGAAAACACAAATATAACTTAGAGATGAAGGAGAATAAAACCAGCAGAATTGTAGTTCACTTTCAGAAAAGTAGCGAAAGTGGACTACAACTATGATGGTTTTATTCTTCAACGCTAACTCACTAATCCAACTTGGCAACAAATATAAATTTTTTCGTAGATATAAAATTTTTATTTACTTTTGGCTTAAGGCATGGATACTGAATAAATGTGAGTGTAAGCCTTTTGAAAAATCTGAGTCATTGTGGGCAAAAAGCATTTCTCCTTTGAGAGAATATTCAAGATCTCCAGCTCTATTAAATTATAAATATTTTAGATTTTAAGTCTTTTTATCAAAAGATTCGAACAACAAAAATCTGTGTGACGGAAGGAAAGTTGTGTGACATTCTGTCACACCAGACTTCTTACATCGGGCTATCCAAGGTATTCACAATTTTATATGACCTTTTATTTTTATAGATTTTTCGTTTTTGTTAGAGCGAATTTTGAGAAAATGATGAGGGTACTTAAATTAAATATAAAATTTCCTTTTTGAGAAATCTTGTACATATATAGACAGACAGGTCATTTTTTTAGACCCCAAAACGTGTATTTCCGTTGAAATCGCATCGGTTTTTTTTGCGATCGTAATACTCTCCCTCTTCTATATATTACATATATATATATATATATATATATACCTATATAAAGTAAAAAATTATAAGATTTGAATCTTTTTTCAAATGGCCCCTTTTCTAATTAGAATTAATAAATTTAAAAAAAAAATTTTCTTTATCTCATTTTTTTAAAAATTAATTCCATTTGTCTGAAACAAAATACTTTCTCTTGTCAGATAAATGAAATAAAATTAAAATACACTTAAATGAAATGATATTTATAAATAAACATGATTAATTTTGTTGATCAAAGATAATGTTTGTTTCAGCAACATTTGCGATTACAAAATTATTATTATTATATTATTATCAGAGAAACATCCTTCATGTTTAGATGGAATATAATTTTAATATCTGTTTAAATATGATATATATATTTTAATAATACATGACATATTATATATATATATGTCTGGGGCTTTGAAAATGAATTTTATAAAAGTTAAACTAGTTGGTGTGACTAAGCACATCACTCAACTCTCTTTTAATTTGATTATATGTTAATTACTAATATGACTTTGAATAAATTACCAGGAAACACGGACTTCTTATCGATCCAAACACCTTCGTCTATTACTTCAGAGACTAACCAGTTTTAATTACAATAAGTATTTAATTGTTTTCTGATTTTTCCTACGCAAACGAGAGAGAGATATGTTTTTAGATTTTTAAATTTTTTTACATTGTAACACAAATACATTACACATTTACATAATTAAATAATCATCTATATAATTAAATATTTCTCTTAGAACTTCTAGTAGTAACGATTCTTGTTTGGAAGGGACAAATTAAATGTTTTTTTATGGTTTTTAGGGTTAGTTTGTCTTTTTTCTTATAATATATTATAGAATTATATTTTTGTAGTTTATTTTTTATTTTGTTGATTTTTTTGACTTTGGTTTGCATTATTAACTACATTTAATTTTTCAGGATTTCCTATCGACAAATTTTATCAAATGTTGGCCATGTATTTTTTTTCTCTTCATTCAGCATAAAAATTTCCTTTATATTTTCTTTTTTTACCAAGATTATAAACACTACATTTTTATTTTTTAAATCTTCAAAATAAGACCTTTGTATTGCAGCTGAAAACTAATTAAAACATATAAATAAGAAAGAAAAGATATATAGAGTTTATTTACACCGATAGGTAAAGATCGATTCCATAAACCAACTTCATAAACAATTGCATAAAACAAACATGTTTCTCCTAAAACTGTAAACTCAAATCTTCCTACACCCGCTATTTCCATAAAATCATAAAACTATGTAAACAGGATGCTAACCTTTGAAAATTAGTCAGATACATTTTCATAAATTCCGTTCTTAAACGGCGTTAAATTCAAAGTAACAAATATTTCTTATATAATTACTATATTGTATATATTTCATTTGCTATTTTCAGTAGGACAGAATTTCTGGCTGGTCCTTCTATTCTATTCTATACTAACTGTTCACTCTTGCTAAGGTTTCTTAGCTGGAATTATTGGTTGATTATATTTTGAGTAGATTTAATCAATTGTTTTTCTGATAACTCTAATTAAGATTAGAATTATTATTTAGCAAAATGGACATTTGGACGTCGCAGCGATGTTCCTCCTTGCGACTAAATACTATGTGGGATGTTATCTAAGATATTAGTCTAGTAACCTATTTTCTGGCATTTCTTATAGCTTGATCCACCTATTTAATCGTTTGAATGACAACATAAAGGAAAATAAAGCGGGTTATTTCTTGCCTTCAACAATATTTTGTTATATTGTTAACATAAGCGGATTAGCATAGATGAAGCCAACTAAACTAACCAGGGAGGGAATGATTAGCATTCCTCTCTTCAGTGAGAAAAGATGAGGACTAACGATGACTTTTGTAAATAGTTCTCCATGGTAACCATTTCATCTATTCTTTTCTTCTTTGGGAGACTTTTTGAGGCGGAAAACAAATTGAAGGTGTTCTGGATCAGAAACCGAACGTCAAAAACTTTAGAGAAAAATGCATTCATAGTCAAATCAAATTTAAAATTAATAGTTATCAAAATATAATTGTAATATTTGGCATCAGGGCATAAATCCTATTCAAAATTACAATAACTATTATCATAGCTTAGAATAATTATGCGTTTAATTTCAGCTGAATTATAATACTTCAAAGGATTTTTGGAATTGAAGTTTTCACACTTTATTTATTTGGAATTAATTTCATTAGGACATACAGGCTACCTGTCTTTAAAAAATCTGTAAATAAACACTTCTTTTTGACTTTTCGGCATCTGAGGCTATATAGATATTAAATTATATTTAATAGAAATACAAATGAACCAGACATAATAATAAATTCCCTTCAGAATGCCTGGGATCCGAACTCACCCCCCTTGGCTTTTAGGTTATCAATACTGATAATGTCAATATCTTTCACTTCTCAACCAGGGGGTGGAGAGTAAATAACCACTTGATATCATTAATAAATAAATTACTCTTTCGGTTTTATTGTTGTTTATTTGAATTAAATGCAATGTTTCGGTTACTCATTCTATGTACTTCTTCATGTTCACTTCAGATACAAATTACAAAGAGATCTACAATCTTAATTGCAACGAGAAACAAGATGGCCGCCACATCCAGTACCATCTGTGCTTATAAACATTTGTAAATCTCAAAGTATGGAGTAAACAGCCGGTTGAGCTTTGTATAAAAGTAATATAGTAATTGACTAAAGACTCCAAAGGAGACTCAAACACGGCAGTTCCATTTGGGTATTTCTACCAAATACCACATATTTTAAAATTTGGATTACATTGAAGATGATGCCCGCCAGAAATATTTTTCCAATAAAGGACGAACTTCTGGTTCCTTGGTCCAACCTTTCTAGTTTTTAGATTTACAAATATCTATAAGCGTAGATGGCGTTGAGATCGTAGTGTGGCGGTCATCTTGTTTCTCGCTTCACTTAAGATTCTAGATCTCTAGATGTGTTTCTTTGTAATTTGTATCTGAAGTGAACATGATGAAGGCCACAGAAAGAATAACCCAAACGATGCATTTAATACAAATAAACCTCAATAAAACAGAAAATGTAATTTATTTATCAATGAAAAGGAATATCTTGCATCAAAAGCCAATTTTGTTTGTCATTTGATAGTTTATAATGATGGAAGTAGCTATTATCCTTTTGGAGTCGAATTGCTATAATATACCAGGTATATATATAGTATTTTAAAGGCAGATGTTACTCCTATGCTCTGAAGTTTCATCGTCCACTCCCCTCTCTTTAAAGATCAAAATTTATTTGCTTCTTTTTTCTTCTATTTATTATTCCCAAATAGGGCCAAGTTGAGTGAATAGTTGACAATCTTTAATAGCTCTTTGCTCTTTCTCTTTCTTGTTCGTTATTAGGCTCCTAATATCATAATAAAAATAAAAAAAAAAACAAAAAAAAAAACTTCCCGAGAGAGAGCAAGAAGGTTAATGCTTTTAGATGAAGATTAATAAAGCATTCCTAGATGAAAGTATATATTATCTTGGATGTGGAAAGTTAGAAAACGCCTATTATAAAGCCCTTTTCCCTTCCCTAATAAACTTCCCCAGGAGCCAGCAGCCGTTTGTTCAAGTGAAGGATTAATCTCTCTCTCTCCCTTCTTCTTCCTGGGCGTGTGCTAATGAACTCAAGAGATTGCACTCGGAATTATGGGAGTATTTTCCTTTAATGATAGCGAAAATTGATAAAACGTTAATAATACTAAACCCAAAACTCTCTTGATTAATTTTTGTTTTTATTAAGAAAAAAATACATATTTAAGATTTATATTTTGGTGCATTTTCTTCTCCATTGGAAAAGACTGTTATATTAAAAAAAAAAAAAAACTTTCAAGTTGATATTAAAATTAAGCACCGTTATTGAGTATAAAACAGCAACATTTCGAAGAAAGACCTGGTTTATTAAGGCACTATTAGCCTAAGACCACATTCACGTTTTTTGCCGACTCTAAGACGCTCTAGGAATGGACTCTATATAAATAAATTAGGCAGGCTGCACTGGCGTTAATTCATCTTTGCGTTTGTGGCGATTTGCCCATTTCATGTTCAGACGCGTGATGGATCGGCTGCGTTTCATTTTCTTGGCTTTTTCTTCACGCAACGATTTTTTTACAATGTTGTGACAAGTTCAACCTTAAAAAACTAATGTAACACTGATGATGGCGCAAGCCGAAATATGTGTTATAAAAGTTATTATTGGTTGAAAAAAAACGGCTGGTTTTATTATCTTTTTTCTTCTAAATCAAACCCACCAAAATCTTATCATCACTTTCTATTTTAATTTGATAACAATTGGCTACTAATTAATCTCAATTAAAGAGGTTATATCTTTCATTTTTTTAATTTCCATCAAAAACACATTGCGCCCGAAAGACCAGTGTGGTCGTGGCAAAGCATCTTTTTGTAAAATTGTGTTGAATTGTTATCTGGGGATGTAATAATATTGTGTGAAATAAACATAATATATATATATATATATATATGCATGTATATGTGGAGACAGAAATATTGTTAACCCTTTGGCGAGAGAGCGAGCCTGTTTTCTTTCTTTCTTTCTTTTCTTTTTGTTCTTTATATGTTTTTTTTTTTAAATTTGTAATCTCTTTGATGATAATTTTTCCCCCATGGATACATGACATCTGGGGGTTAGTTGAACAACTTAATAAAGAGCAATTCCTTGCTTTATATTTAAAGGTTTAAAAAAAGAACAAAAATCAGAGAGTCCGAGATTGTGTGAGAGAGGTGAAAGACATTCTCGTCAGGGGTGGATTGGAGTTGGAAGTAACTACCAGGAATGTTTTGAGATATTACCAGGAAAGGATGCAATTCTGCCAGGTAAATGTTTTTTCCATTTAATAAAAAAATATACGTATAAAAAATCTTGTAGATATCTAAAAAGATGTATTACTATGATGCTAACTAAACTAGATGAGTCTTTGAATAGCATTGTGAGTTAATTTTAGCCTTATGTTTTTTAAATTATGTTTTATAATAGAGTGTAAAAATTAATATCAATTTTTGGGCTGAGGAAGGCTTGCAGTTTCAACCGAAACGTCTCCCAAGAAAAGCAGAAATAATTTGGAAATATAAAAATATTGGATTTATTTTACTTTTTTCCTCTATTATAATATAATATAATTATTATAAATAGAAGCCTTTTTTTTAATTATATGCCATGGGGGCCTATCCCAAAACAATAATGTTCTCTCCAGGTTATTTATTTTTGAAAGTGAAGAAAAAGCAACTACTATTATTTCATTGGATATGCCACGTTATTTATTTTTCATTATTTCCCAATTAATTTTGATTGTAATTTAATGAGGAATGAAACTTAAACAAACACAGCCCATAATTATAGCCTATAACTATGCAGGTGTGAAATTTCAAAGAGTCCAAATCTAATCTTTCTAATTAATTTCATTCCATCCCATTCATTTGTTTCTCTAATAAATTAATTAATTCATGCTATCAGTGTTTCTCAATCAATTATTATTAGTATTTTGTCGATACCATGTTAATACAATAATTACTATAGGTAATATGAGATTAATTTTTACAGCATTTTAGATTTACATTAGAGATAAAGCGTGAGTCGGTCATATCCCCTGGTGAGGACTTTTTCATTAGAAAAGTTTAATTTTCAGGGATGATCCTCCCGTCAAGAAATCTCTGAGGATTTAAAATTAGTAAAAATTAGTTTTAATAAATATTTATAGGCTATTTTTTTAAAATAATTTTTTTTTTAACTAATATAAAGTCAAGTTTTGCGTCAAATGCTCTTTGTGAATTTTCAAATAAAAAATAAAATAGGCGTGTTTTTAAAGTATCAATAATAAAAAAAAAAAAAAAAAACATTTTCAAAATACATTTTCATTCCTTTCTCTACACCTTAAACTATTTCTCCCGTTATTGAATCACGGGAAACCAGTTTTTGTATGCCTTCACAAGAATGATTCTTCTGAAATCGTAAGCGTTTTGTCACACTATTGTAGCGGTCTGATCTTGAAATTTGTGGAAAACACTAAGAAAGTAATGATATTGTAAAACGTCTGTCTTCGCAAATTTTTTCTCCACCAATCATCCGTCACCAGGGACAGTTGGCCGCCATGCAGCTCATCATGCACGTTTTCACAACCTTCATTAAACTGTCTAACTGTCTAACCAACCCATTTCCTCACCATTTCACTCACTCATTATTGTTTTCCCATCTCACCCTGTTGGCAATGAATGTTTGCTGGTACAACATTTTTTGCATTCAAAAAACGAATCAGTGATCTAACTTCACAATCGGCAGGTCGATCAATTATTTTGAATATTTTGAAACGCTCTAACAAAATGTTTGCCGCTCACAGCTGTCTGCATCTGACTTCCTAAAGGATTGAGGAAGTCATTGGGCATGCTCAAAATCGTCACCTCAGCCCTGGTGTGGAAATCTTTTAAAACGGTACTTAAAATATTTAAAAAACACGCCCCTTTTTTCATTTATGAGATAATATTACTGCGCAAAGGTTACTCACAAATCTCAATTTTACCCACCAATACAATTCAATAAATTCATAAAAAATGCCAGCGAATCAACAATAGAAACTCTCCATAAATTCATCAATTCCCCTAACATTAAACTGTAACTATCCGCCCCAAAAGATTTCTTAAAAAAACCTTCGAAGCTATATTTAAGTCTCTTCGTTTACACCTCGAAGCTTTTGAATAAAATCTCTCAACAGATACTAGAACTTTACTAATGTACTTTTTTAGTTTTTTTTCGATTTTCGAAAATTTTTAAAATTTGTTCTAACGATTTTGATTAAAATTCATAAAACAATTTTTTAGTTTTTAAATGATCTTTGAAATGTATAAACCCAAAATTGTTTGGACCCCACTTTACTCTGAACGTTTCTTTAGATTTTTTCTAATTTTCTCTATAAATTAACGATTTTGAATAAATTGGCTCTACATATAATAAATTAGAAAATCTCTAAAAATGAAAGATAATATAAAATTGTAAACCAGATAGCGAAGGGATCTCGCCACAAAAATCTGTTGGCTGCACATCACATAATTATCTCTACCTTGTGTAAGAGAAGCAGCTATCAATCCAGATTTTTATATATGTATTGTTACTGTGTTTTTTATAACTTTATATTAACAAAGATATTATTATATATATTTTGTATTATTTAAAAAATCTCATGGCCTCATCTTAAAACATTAAAAAAATCCACTATGTAAGTTCTACATAAAATATTTCTTGTATTTTAAAGGGATATTATCCAAGTTATGAATCCTCATCTTGTTGCCTCTAAATCGTTTTTAATTACAATCCAAAATATTGAATGAATAATAACCGAAATTCACGAGCAAATATCTTGAGATTTTTTTCTCAGCCATTTTTATTGGATGTTTTTACATGAATTGAATGTCCCTATCTAAGTAAACAGAGAGAGAGAGAGAGAACTTTTTAAATATCTAAAGTTATCTGTCGTGTTTCTTGTTGTGAGTATAGAATAGTTGATGTCTCTCTCATTTAGGCCACTAACAGATGAAGTCAAGGACGATAGGCATGCAGCTGTTCTTTCCTCTACCCTCACTCTACGTTTAATTCGCTCCCTCAAATTAATATTACCTCGTTGTTGGTTGTTGTTTATACTGTAAAATTCTCTGGGTTCTCTTTTGGCTTGTTATATTGCCTAAAGGGGAAGTAATATGGAACGTGTTTGTTGTTTTCCAGTGAGGGGTGATTCTCTAAATTATATGAAACCCTAATTTAAAATTTGGATTTTTTTGCAAAACGATTTAATGATTTCCTGAGAATTCCTTAGAATTTATGAATATTTTAATATGTTTTAAAATTGGGAGATTTGTGTTTGTTAAAAAATAAGGACATTTTACAGGAAGAACGAAATAAATTGCGGGAAATAATGGGAATATAATACATAAGATCACAAAAGAATCTTTTTTCTATACTTTTCCAATCTTACGTATACATTTACTCATAAAATCATTACTTTTGGTTTTTATGATGAGGGTAAATATCCTCATCTAATAATCCTCTCATAGTAAAAGATAGGTCCTGTTTAAAGCCTACTGGTATTGATAATTTGAAATTGCCAAGTAGATAGGAATCATTTAAAATGAAATCTTATTTTTCCTGTCCTGGGATTGGGGGTAGATCTTGAAGAGAGAGAGAGAGCTTTCTTCCCTTCAGCTGCTCCCTATTTATTGCTCATTTTAATTTACAAATTAATTGTGTATTTCTTTCGTTGCTGGCAACACGTTCAGAACATCAGGGAGATTTACAAGATAAGACAATTTGGGAGAGCAGCCATTTCCTCTCTCCCCAAACAAGCATTTTTCCCTTTGCCTTGTTCTGACTTCCCCACGTGGGTAGAAAGTTCCCTAAAACTCGTTTTGGATTCCTACTCTATAGTACTGGAATACCGGACTGAAAGGAGGGCGATGTTACGTCTGTCTCTCTGGCCAGATGAGTTTGGTTCCCTCTCAGTCAGAAACAGCGAGGGATGAGAATCAAAGGGGAAGCTCCCCAACCGGCCATGAGGTCCCCTAATTTATAATTTCCATAGTTTTCGCTCATTTTCCTGAAAAAGAGAGAAAAGAGGCACGTTGATGCTCAATCTAATCTCAAACAGTAATATATTTTATAGGATCATCTACTCAAAAAATCCTCTCATTTGACTAAAACTGTATTTTTTGGATACGATTTGGGTAAATTTTCGTTAATTTTTAATCAAATTTTTTATTAAAAAAAAGTTATAATTAATTCCAGTAATACATCAGCGGAGAACATTGAGATGTCATTAAGCTATAATTTAATACAGCCAACAACGCACAATGATTTATACTTAAAATACATGATTATAAATATTTCTATAATAATTTAAATCTAAATATACACATTTATCTAGAATTTGTATTATTGTAACTCATATTATTAGTTTTTACTTTCTCATTCTATATATGTATAATAATATATTAGAAAGGAAAAGTATTGCTATCGCAAAAAAAATCGAGATTTCAACGGAAATACGTTTTTGAGGTCCCTTGAGTCTAAAAAAATGGGTCTAACAAAATGGTCTGTCTGTCTGTGTGTAAGCAAGATTTCTTAAAAAAGAAAAACGGCTCGAGGTTGAAATTTGATATTTAAACTAGGTACTCATTTGAATAAAATCGGCTAACGATTACTAGAACTTTTCTGATGTACGTTTATGGATATTTTTTTCGATTTCCTCAAAATTTATTGAAACAATTTTGATTAAAATTCGTACATCAATTATTTATTTGATGATCTTTGAAATATATTAACCCTTATCCCCCAAAATTGTTTGAACCCATTTTAGTCCTGTGCATTTTTAGGTTTTTTGTGATTTTCTCTTAAACTATACTAACCATGATGATAATCTTTAAGGTGTTTATCATTTTCTACCTCAAAATAATATGGGCCCTTAATTTAGGATTTTCAGAATCCTATATTAAAGATAAGTGAACTCGTTGCTATGGTAACGCAATATAAATATTTTTAATTCCTATGTCCCCCATCCAAGACCCGAGAGGATAAAGATATTGACATTGTCACTATTTTTTTCAACATCTGAAGCCATATAGACTGCTAAACAATCACAATTATATATTACTTATACGTATTATCCAGACATATTTATATATATCAATTTATATCCATTTGATTTAAATAAATTTTTATCGGACTGTCTGGGATCTGAACCCGCACCTCTTGGCTTTTAAAGTTATCAATATTGTCAATGTCACTATCTTTAACCTCTGGGCTACGGGGGGGAATTTATTTATAACCCGGAGTCACTATTTGATAACTTTCAAAGTCAATGGATGTGGGTTCGGATCCCATGATCCGATGAAAATTTATCTAAATCAAATTTGGATACTAATTGGTTGCCTAGATAATTCCTATCGTAATAACAGAATATATGTATCGTTTATAGTCTATAGACTAAAAAAAAGTTCCTATTTTTTTTAGAATAAACTCTCTTTCAACATCTGAGGCTATTTAGGCTCGATCCTTATTTATTTATATAAATGGTAGCCATTATAATAAATAAATTTTTGTCACCCAGGATGGGAAATTTGGAACGTGAGGCGAGGCCTCTACTTCTGCACCAAGGGATTTATTTTTTTTTGTAAATATTTTGTTTTCGGACTAAATGGAAAATGAAAAAATTAATGGTACCACAAACCTGTTGGGATGCTATCGGAAAGAAAAAATATCTGTATATAAAAAATCTGGTGTGAAAGCTGATTATATCTCTCTCTCTTGCCTAAGCAGATATGTTTGATATACCCTTAGTCATCCACCCTGGATTTTTTATACCTATATTATTAAAATCATGCTGTTAATGCATGATTTATTTATCCTGTCGCCATCAATTTGTTTACATCTAAAAAAATTTTCTTAACTTTCATTGCTGTTGGCTCGAGATCTTTTAGAATCAGCTTCAAACTTTCTTTTAATTATTCAAAAACTAAATAAAAATTATTTTGTTAAACGGATAGATTGTTCTTTAGGGTTCCTTTTCTTTCAAAAAGACTGAACTCATTTGTATTTCCTTAGTTATAAAGCCGCCCCAATAGGTCTGACTCGAGCGCAAGAGTAAATAATAGTAAACGCGATTAAAAACTTTTTTGTTTCTATGGAAAAACTTTAATTAAAATCTTGATCATTTTTTTTATCGATATGAATATAGAGAATATTGAAAGGAAAGAAAAAAATGAATTAGGAGTTATTATTTTTTATATCTTATTATGCTTTTCTACTTAAAATAAATAGCTGGTTGAAGAGGACTTTTTTTTTGCTAAAGACGGTTTTATTTGTAAATGTTTACTTTAAAGAAGAGTTTTTGCTGTGTTGTAATTATATTAGAGGAAAAGGCAGGTTCAGCATTTTGCTTGGTAGCCCCAATACAAATTGAGATGTTTCGAACGAGGATTACTTGTTCATCTTCAATCCAATTTGATAGTTGTATTTATACCCAGTATTTGGCCAGTTTTTGAAATAGTTATATTCTCATATAAGTGACAATGATGTTGATTTTCAAGATGAGATAGGTGACTGTCCGTAAATGAGAAATGTGTGAAAAGAGACGAAATCAGCCATCGAAATAAAACCCCTAAAATGTAAAATTTTCCAGGTTTAATTCTCATTGCATAATGCATTGATTTGGCCTACACGCTCTAGTGACTGAGAATGTCTTTATTTGATTAAAGTCAAATTCACATTTTGCGAGTTTTATTTTGATTGAGGCTACTTCTCTTCTCTTCTTTCACTCATGGTATTATATATTATGATGTTGATTTATGGTATAGTCTCATTAGGGTGTAGTGATGAATGTTTGTTTATATATTGTATTTTTATATAATATTTATAATATATATATATATATATTACATTTTTTTTCAAAATAACTTCTATATTATTTTGTAAATTGATATGGCTGAATGGCAAAGGTCAAAGGCCGAGAATAAAGAATAAAATAACTAGAAATAATTGGCCAAGAACATTCTTCAGTTTTCCAATCGTAAAGAGTGTGAAACAAAATTTTTTCAAAATTTATCTTTTTTTTTCAAGATTTTAAAAATTATTTTATAATTCCAGAATGGTAGCGTTATAACATGTTATATTGGCTAGTTATATTAAATTAGCTTTAAAAAACACAGAATCGTCAAAACTCAATTTAAAAATGAAATCTCTACCTTTGCTTATGATTCAACTCATCTAAATCTTTATAAATCTAAATTCCATGGAGCACGTAAGAACAGAGGTAAAGCTCTTATTTCTTAATTTAATGTATCAATGGTATCTTAGTTTCCTGAGCAAAAAACTTATTTGGATTATATTAGTTACCAATTAATTTAAATAAATATGATCAGTGTCTAAATTGCCTCACATGTCGAAAAAATTTTCAAAGATTTCTTCCCCTTTTTTTTTTTTTTTTTTTTTTTTCTAAAAATGAAAGTAAAAATTAATTATTCTAGTAAATTCAAATTCATTCTAATGTTTAGGCTCTATAATATGAAATTTTCTTTTTCATTCAATGAGTTTCAATTTATTTTCTCTCTCTTTCTATCAATGTGATAAAAATAATATTTATTAAAATAAAATAAAAAAAAATTTCTACGCTCCGTTGAACGTTTCTTTCTTTCATTCGCCAGCTCCATTTCTTTTTTCTTAATATCTCTCTCTCTCTCTCTCTTTTTTTTTTTTTTTTTTTTTTTTTTTTTTTTTTTTTTTATTTAAAAAAAAAAAAAAAAAAATTTTTTTTATTTTTTATTTAATAAAGAAGGTCA
>JAAAKE020133703.1:0-14111 GCA_010014785.2 Anisolabis maritima | reverse complement strand
AAAAAAATCCCGAATAAAAAAAAAATTTTGAAAATAAAATAATTCGACAGGTACGGATAAGGAATATAAAAAATAACATATTATTAGTTAAGTTTCTAATGGCTCGATTTTTTTTTTTTAATTCAAGGCGTTAATCACTTTTCCAATATAATATATCAATTTTTTTTTTTTAATATAAAATAACGAGATAATATTTAAAAGATAATTATTAGTACTATTATCATTCTATTTGATAAAGTGTTGTAATGAAGTAAAAAATTCCCAATAGAGTTAAAAAAAGAGATAAAAATAATATAATATATATATAAAGTTTGAAATTTGAAATCATTTACGATTAAAGATATATTTCAACTAGTATGTGTTGCATAAAACATTAGACGCGTCTTGAATCCCGCAACCGAAAAATAGGCATGCCACTTTTGGTGTTTTAAAACGCTAAAAGTTTCTTCATTTATTTCTATGATACTGAAAATAAATTTTAAAAATTATTCTTCATTCACGGTTAAAAGGATAAAGAGAGCTGAGGAAGAAAAGGGAACTTCCCCAATAAGTCTCTTTCTGAGGTAAAGCCGCCGTGCAAGTTCTGACATGAATTAAGAAAAAGAGATATGGAGGGAGGGTTTTCGTAGATCTGATGGTTGTGAGGTTTTCTTCTAATTTCACGTTCCTTCGCCGAGTCCCTACATAGCCAGGGCAACATATATAAAATTTTTCGATGTTAAGATATCTACCTTTAAACCCATAAATTGAAAAAATGAGGCAACTGACATGGGTTCGACTCCCGCTAATGCCTCATTTTTTTCAATTTACGAGTTTAAGATAAATTGAAAAAAAAAAAAAAAAAAAAAAAAAATGGGGCGCCTATCACTTAAATAATATATTTTCATCGCGAAATTGATATATTCTAAAATTTCGGGAAAAATTGCAATGAAGATAAAATTTTTCATAATCGAAAAAATAAATAATTAAAAATAAGATAGAAAAATGCTTGAAACTATAGCAATTAGAACTTATAGTTTCAGTAATTAATAGGCATATTTGTTATTCTATTTTTATTTAAATTCATATTTATTTATTTGATAAACTATAATATTAGTCTGCCATTATTTCCATGGACAAAGTAATAAAGGTAATAATTCACATCAAACCACTAATAGCAAAGGTGTTTTATTAGAATTGGAAATGTAATTCATTTGTGTGCAACTTTAAAAAGGTAATAAAAATAAAAACATGTTTAATTTTAGGGAATTATTAGAATTCTAAACATTAAATTCAATTTTGAGAATAGCACTCTTAAGGTTAGTGATTTAGTGAATATCACTTAATTTGAATACATGTTTGGACTTGACTCTCCTTTTGTCACTATTATTCCCTTGTTTGAACGCAGTTCAGGATTTCTTAATAGAAGAACGAACTAGTCCAGTCTTCCTTTATCCTCATCACTGGAACCTCCTGGCTATCTTCGCTAAGACTTACAATCTCAAATTTTTCAAATTCAACCTCAACAAGCAGCTTTTAAAGTCCCCACTCTCTCCCTCTCCTCTTCTTGTTCTTCTTGGATATTATGCTTCCAAATACAAAAAAAATACACATCTTTATTATCAGTTGACCCTTAGATAGAGAAGAAGAGAACGTTTCGGTTCTAATGAACCAAAAGCTCCCTTGATACAATTTATCATTCATAAGGAGAGTCTCTCTCTCTCTCGAAGAACATTATCATATTAGATTGCTCTAAAGGTTGGTTGCCATCTTAAAGATTTATGGCTATTGTATCCTCCACCCCCTCCCCCCACCTTCCCCTTGTAGCCAGAGAGATAAAGGCTTGTAAATTGGCAAATAAATTCTAACGGGAAATACGAAATTAGTTTTCCACCCTTGTAATTTTATGAATAAAAAGAATACGGAAAAAAATTATTGTATTTTTTTTCTGATTATTCTTTGCTTTTAAGAGCAAAAAAAAAAAAAGAAGAAGAAGAAGGAACAATCTTCTTTTTGTTCTTTGTATTAATAGAAAAGATGGAAATTGTTTTCTCTTACCAAAAAATATAAATTATCAAAAGTTAGTCAGGAAATGCTTTAAATAAAATATATAGGACAGAGACGATATTTGCCAAGCATTTGCGAACGAGAACAAAACTGTTCATTATCGGCTTCTTGTTTTTATATATATTATCTTTTAATTTTTGGATATCGTGGGATCGACTCTCGCGAAGTCTTTATCTCAAGCCAATCAATTCGATTATTTAGATAAAATGGGTGAAAAATTATTTAATAATTCCAACACTATATTCCTAAATTAGTAGTCATTTATTAGTGTAATGCTCTTTGTAAAGGAGGGGGGAGGAATTAATATTTCCCCCTATAAGCGAAGGGGTAAGGAGAGTTGATAATTACGATAATTATTATTATTGGTTTATAATTCATAGGTCGTTAAATTAAAAATGCTAACTGAAAAATAGTGTTCAAAATTATTCTAATTATCTAACTCTAACATATACTTATCTTACTGAGTATGAAAGAGAAACCCATCTCAGTAAAAATTCAAAATTCTATTCTGTCAATTAGCCAAGTATAGCATGTCACTCGGTAAGTTTCTGACATAAACGAGAGAAAGCTAAATTAAGGAGAAAGTTCTAATTAGGGAAGCATCCAACTCATTCCAAAGAGATCTCATTCAAAATGAGTACTTTACATTCTTAGAATACTTCATAGACCCTTCAGAGGAGACAGTATATCAAAGAGATCTAACTAATACACTTTAAGAATGTTTGTCTGAAGTCCGATCCAGAGATAGGATGGATGTATTTTACAACTAATTATGCTCTGCATTGGGGTGTATAAATTCATTCGGTGCTTGCTGGAAGGTAGGCAACCCAAATAAGGAATTCATTAATATTAATTGCAATTAAATCTTTCAATTAAGAACGGACCTCAATAAAAAATGATGATATGAGAATTGCTTGAAAGACACTATTAGTTTGTGAAAAGGTAATGGGACCAAGAATATTTAATGTTCCCTAAAGAAATAAAAGTCAGAATTAATTAATTCAAGGCTTAAATAAACTTTAGTACAAAATTCTTTCTATTCTTTAAATTAATTTATTTAAATAGATAAAATCAATATAAAAACCATTTTATACAGAAAAATATTATTTTTGTTACCATAAACTTAGAGGATCCCTTATGAATAAATTTGTACTTTAGTTGACTTAGACTTATTACTTTTGAAAAGGTTTTATCACTATTTGCAAGTATTGTTTATTTAAATAAATATTATTTGAGATTTTTCATCAGAAATCCCGAATTTTCAAAAAATATAACGAGAAAATTTTTTTTTTATTTGACAATGATTCACCTTCATATTCTTATGTTAGAAATTGGAAGAAAACGTTAATTAAGTTTGACAGAGAATAATGAAATTTTATTAAAAAGAATCCAAGTAGATAGAAATAATTAATTCATTCGGATTAAAATATAAATTTTTTATTTATTCTGCTATTTTATTATTACTATTAATTTGATTCTGGAATAAAAAAATAATAAAATAAGATATGATAAAATAAAAGGCCCAAAGAGGTGAATCTTTAAATTCCCTTTACTTTCACAAAATAAACTTAAAACAAATTTGTTTTACTTTATTACTTTTAGAAATAATGATGAGAGAGTTTCAGAGAGAAAGTCATAAACCTATGCAGTAAAAAAAAAAAAAAGAAAAAAAATTAAACGAGCCTGGGGTTAAGTAAAGAGACTATTATGACAAAAAGAAGCCTTTAGTTTTAATAGAAACTTAGGATTAAGGGGATTAGGTTAAAATTAAAAAAATTTGTATCGTGCATTTGTTCAAACACAACTTTAATAACGTTGTAGCATCAATGCCATTCAGCTCTAAGTTAACTTGAACGCTTACGCCTATATTTTTTTTTTACTCTATACGTGGCTATATTGCAACTACTATATGTAACATGAAACAATAGATGCGCCTGGAAAGCGCAACCAAGAAACTCGCCTGCGTCTTCGGTGGCATCGTCCAGGCGGACTTTTTAAAACCCCTTAAGATAGCTACAATTTATTCATTTAATTCTGTAATACTTTTAAAAATTACAATACATGTTAGCAGCCATGCTAAAGAAGGCACTCAAGTGTCACCTCTCTCCTTATATTATGTTTAAAAAATTTTCACAAATTCAGCCGACTCTCATAGATGTTGATCTTCTTATTTAGATTGAACATGATTTTGCGCATGCGCACATTGGTTCAAAGCGGACAAAGGTGCTCCTTTCGATGAGGAGAACATTCCGATTTGGTTAGAGCAGAGCTTCCCAACCACTGTGGTCTATAAGTAATCCAAAGAGAGTCCGCGGAACAATTATTGCTTTATTTTTATCATATGTAAAATATAAAAATTCAATTTTAGATTTCACGTGACCTGGGTGAATTAAAGCTAGAGGGATGAGAAACACTGATTTATGATTTAGTGATCTAGTCTAGCCAGGATTTCGTTCTGTGAGAACGCACATCCATCTCATATTAAAGAGAGGTATTGTAATCATCCAAATTTTGACTTTTCGAGATTTTTAGAGATGAGGAGGAATTATATTATTATTTAAAGTTAGATATTTTTAGCGTGAAAATGTTTGTGGACATGTGTAGAGCAAATTCGGTTGAACGGATTTTATGCAATTTCATATTTAAACTTCAAACATAAATATCTCAGGGTTCAACTTTTAGTCAGAGATGCCTCTCTCTACAAGAAGTGGAGGTAGTAGCTTAAAGCAGGGCTTAGAACCGGAAGTTGAAGAGAAAAAACTTTTTTATTTAAAGTTAATTCATCATTTATATGTTGCAGGCAGTGATCATTCAGAAATGAAATCATTATTTTTGGCGAAACAAAACCCGGAACCAAAAACTAATGGTTCAATCCCTGGTTTAGGTGTTAAGCTTTTTTTAATAAATATTTAAAATAATAATAATAATAATAATAATAACTACATATTTATAATGATTTTAAAGTTTTGAGGAAAATAAAATATTATTTTTTTTGTTTTTTTTTTCTTCAATAATGTGAACTGACATTTTTGGAAGGAACCTCACCATGGATACATCTCTGCAAAGACTCAAGGTATATATCGAAAAATAAATCCATTTTTTCTGATTTCCAAATATCAATCTTTTTAAAAAATTATTTTTGTATACTTTCTGATCAGAACTGAGGAAAATTTTTTGTTTTTTATACAATATATTATAGTATGGTAAAAATAAATTTACAGCCCTTTTGTATTATTTTTCACTTTTAATTTAATAATTGCTTTGAATGTGGACCACATCTGGTATTTTTTTAAGATTTAAATACTTTATTCTAGAAGAAAACATTTCTATATTAACTTGAATTAACTATTCTGCCTCGTATTCTCAATTCCATCTTTTATTTATATATTTTTTCTTCTTTTTTTTTAATAGGAAAACTAAACCAGAGAATAAATTCAATGTTTACGGAAATAAAAGAAGCGGCCTGGCAGGTCCTTGAGAGAGAGGCGATTTCAGAATTCTCTAACTGAAATGGAATGACTTGATCTATATGAAAATCCGGGCCATTCTTTGTGGTGAGTGGCTCGAGGTGGGGGAAGCTCTCGAGATATATTAGCATCTCTGGTGGTCGGTCCATCCGTCCTTCCGGACCGGCCGGACTCCATAACCTGGCTAGGCCATTTATCATAACGCTTTAATATAAGCAAATGGGGTCCAGCTGAGCTGCTCACAAATGGAAAGATTTTTTTTTTAGTTATTCATTCCTCCACCTAAAAGATAAGAATGAACAAAATTTCATCTTTCAAATTCCTTCTTAAATCACAAGACATTGAATGAGAGGATATTATTTTTTTATTTCGAACATTATTTATAAATATTTAAATGGAACTTTTTTCCATCTGGAATTCCAGAAATCTTATTTCTCCTCTAAAATTGTGAAAGTGAAGGGATGCCCATTCCATTTCTCCGTCAAACAAATTAGGATAAGACTTCCATCTCTCCTTTATATTTTTCAGAAAAAAGGGAAGGCTTCGGCCATGACTCCTGCTTCTCCAGGGCCCTCTAGAATTCCAAAAATGAAGTGAAATATTCGGAAATTTTATTTTGACATATTAAATCCAGTTTTTTAAAGTTGAGACTACATGCCCTTTTCTAATAATCGGTATAAGATCAACCGATTAGTAGTCAAAACAAAAAAATAATTATTTTGAAATTAAGAGAAAAAAAAAAAATTGAAAATATCGAAACAGGTCAAAATTTTGAATAATCATGCAAAAAAAAGACTACTCTTTGTCAACCCTTCTCCCCATTTTACTAATAAAGATTTTCTAATTCAAAAAAATGACAAACATTTTATAATCAGAAACCAGAAGAAGACTAGCCGAAAAAGTAGTTTTTCCAAATATTTTTTTATTTTTATTAATTCCCGCTGCTTTAGATAAGCCAATATTCAAGATAGAATGACGAAGCGAGTGGATGGATACGTTAAATTCCAACAGATGAATTCCAAGTATTTGTAATTCTAGATGCCCACATACACATGTTGCATATAGAAACACTTTTGCCCGGGAGCTCATTTGGCCTCCTCCCTATATGATGATAAACCTTTAACAATTCCCATTTTCCCGGTGACAATCAGGGAGAGGGATTTTCTATGATTACCTATTGACATTCTCTATTAAATATTCAATATGGTCCAATTATGCCTCTCCAGATCTACTTAATATTATATCTGATAGAGCCTGGGATAAGTTTATCATTATTTGATTATTAAATATTATGACGAATATATACAGAGAAGAATATAGGAAAGAAAATTATTTATAAATATTAAAATGAATTTTGGACATTTTTCTCATGAAAGAGTGGATTTATAAAAAATTATTGCTTATTTAAATAAATAAATAAATGAAAATCATTAACTTATTGATAGATGAAGATGTGACTATTAGTGCCTAGTAAACTGGAAAGCTTACGAATATACTTTTTAATTAGGAGAAGACGTCCCGACAGAATTTAAAATTTATTAAATGAAATTCTCTGAATAGGAAAGTACATAAGCATTTTAAATGATCTTTAAGTAGTATAATCAGAGATAGCACTCCAGGGACATCTCAGTCCTTCTCGAGTCATTGTACGCATGTGCAAAATAATCACGTACAATCTAGGCAAAAAGTTTATATATCAGAAATAAGTGATCTCTGAGATTAGAAAATTTTTAAACTGTTGGGAATGGGAATACTCCAAGACAAGGACAGACTCACTCCCTCTGTCGTGACTCTCGTGTCTTTAAATTTCAGTGGATGAGACTTTATTTTCACCTCTTAAATCATCAACCTATTTCTATTTTTAGTAAAAAATTAATATGTCTAGTAATATATATCATTTAAAATGATATATTAGAATGGCTTTTTTTATTTGTATCATGAATATGAGTTATGATAAATGTATGTGATGGTCACATCATCATTTCTAGTTTTAATTTAGCATTGATTTGGTTTCATTTGGTAGCATTCTTCCTCAGGGGCCATTAGACAGATGCAATTCATCTCTCTCTGTCTCTCTCTCTCAGTAAAATGAATGACTAAAATAGGGAATTTTAAATGAGGATTACTAGATAATATTTCAAAACAAAAATTCAATTCCAGCAAAATATATCTCAACTTGAAAAAATTAACAAAATAAACAAATTATAATAGATAAATTTTTATTTATATTTAAAATATTTTAAAATATAATAATAATTCAGGAAGTCCAAGATCAAATCGGCCCGTCGGGTATTTATGAATCTGTCACTGGATTGGCATTAAATATTTTAAAATAAATATTAATTTAATACAAAATTTCAAGTAAAATTGATAGAGAAACACCATAAGATAGTCATTTATACCATTTATAACTAATTCTAAGGATATTTTTATTCTCTTATAAATCAGTTTCGCCTTTTGCCATTATAAGGCAAAATCCTAGTTTTGTTCCTTCATTTTTAATAACGAGGTCGTCTTTGGTTGGAATATATATATATATTTCTTACATTTTAAAATCGTGCTTCCGTTGTAAAGACCTCTGGTTGTTCTTTTTTCTTTGATTCTTCAGAATTACTATGAAAGGATTTGCTGCTTTCTTGCTAAGAAATCAATTATTTTTATTTTTAAAATTGATAAAATATTTCTTTCCTTAGATTTTGAAAAATAAAGATACTAGCTAGACTCCAGCATTTTAAAGATTCAGTAAAATTCCAATACAACATCGAATGAAAATCTCTAATCCGATTCCTTTTCAAAAATGAGTTATTTAATGAAAAAATTATAAAAAAAAAATTAATTTTTTTTTATAATTTTTAAATTTTTAGACCACTCTAATTTGAAAGTGCATAAAATTTTATGTGCACTAAATTATCCTTACCTTTTTTGTATATTCACTTTCCACGTTCTTATACAATAGTTAAATCTTTAATTTTATGAGATATGTGAAAAGGGAGGAAGTCAGCCAGTAGAGTAGCCTCTATCGAAATAAAATATGAAACTTTTCGGCTTTAATTATATAATGCATTAAAGCCGGAACGTTCCATATTTTGGGAGTTTTGTTTCGATAGAGGCTTATCACATATCTCTGATCTATGAACAGTCTGCCATCTCATCGTGAAGATTTACTTTAATTTTATGTTTTGTTTTATTGCAGAAGGTATATTTTCTTATTTTTTTTTTTTTTTTTTCATATCCTCGAGCCTCCCTTTTTCTTTCGCGCCCCATTAAGGGGGCGGGTTTTCTAAAATTGAGGAATGAAAGACTTCTAAATTAATAACCGAGTTAATTGGGTTGTCTATGTTCAAGTTGCAAGGCTCATGTTAGATTGTATTCATATTTAATATTTATTAAAAATAGAAAACAAAATCTTTTTGGGACGATGAAAATATATTATTCTCTCTTATTAATAATTCGGCGAAATAAGAATTATATTAATTGTTGTTGATTTGGAAAAATAAAAATAAAATTATCAATTTAAAAAAAAAAAGAGGGGAAGAGGAAGAATATGCATGGTATAAAATAAGACTATATCATACACTTTTATCGTTATACCCGCTCTCGTTTTTTTTAGCCGTTGTCAGCCAGCTAAGTGCCTGTTTCTGGCTTCTGCATGGTCCAATTAAGATAAGAGACCCAAAAACGGTGTGACCTTTTTACTCGGATTTGACTTGTGATTCGACGACAACGAAATGAGGCTTAGAATAAAAATTATTATCATTTTCTGACTTAAGTGTTTTAATAATTATATAATAAAATCGGATCAAATTTCAAATTGGCTAGGTTAAGAGAAGTTTGTTTATTTAGGAGAAAAATCGATGATCTAATTAGTTATGATAAAACGGCGGACCTGGATGGAAAGAAGAACAGCCAGCAAGATGTTTGTTGATAAGCAAGGCGAAGCAGTGGAGAACCTGGGATGGGTGGCCCCGAGGAAAAAGGCTGTGGAACGCCCGTCGGAAGTCATCCATATTTAAATATTTAATTGTAAACTTTAAATGGGATCTGCAGTCGAAAAGAGAAAAAATATAATTATGAAAATCTTTATAACAAGAAATGAAATAAAATTTTGATACGTGAGGCGAGATCTCAAGGGATAGGGCGGTTTAAAATCTTAAATTGAAGACCCTACACTATTTTGAGGTGGAAAATGATTATACATCTTAAAAATTATCTAATTTGGTATAGGTACAGCCAAAAGCTAATCCAAATCGCTAGAATAATTTAAGAGAAAATCACAAAAAGCCTAAAAACGCACAAGATTAAAGTGAGCTCAATATAATTTTGGGAAGTTAACATTTAATAAATAATTGTTTTATGAATTTTAATCAAAATCATTAGATTTTGAGAAAATCGGGGGGGGGGGACTAAACAAGTACATCAGTAAAGTACTAGTACCAATTGGCGGATTTTATTCACAAACTTCGAAGCGATGGACATGGGTTCTTAGCTTAAATATAAAATTTCATCGTACGTTTTTCCGTTTTTGAGAAATCCTGTTCAGATCATTTTACAATACCCATTTTTTTAGACTCAGGCGAATGCAAAACGTGTATTTCCGTTGAAATCTCAACATAGATTTTCTTTGCGATCGCAATATATATTTAGGTAAGAGGAAGTAAAAACTACTAATAACAATAATGGATCGTTTGATTGATCAGGAAGTTGAATGAGGAAAAAATTTTTTTTGAGAATTTATCAAACCGGACTATCTTTTACTCTTTTTTAATATTAAAATAATTATCTTTAAGTATATTAATTATATTTACTCATAAATATTGTAAGGTTAAAATAAAATATTTTCCATCGCAAGGAAAGAGAGAGAGAGAGAGAATTTAAAATTCAATTTTCGGGACTATCGATGCAATCTTAAAGAGGAAATAAATGCACTCCTATCAGGGCTTTATCAGCAGCATCCGTTCATATTTATTGCATCCATAAATCTATATCTTTTTTAATAAAAATATTTTTTGAGTTTTTTTATGATGGAATCTAGAAAAAAAAGTGCTCTCTGGAAGCTGGAGATTTGCAAAATTTTTAATTAATTTCAATTCATAAAATGTAATATTTGTATGAATAAATATAGTGGTTATATCAAAGGATTTTTCCATCGTTCGTGCTCTACAAACAAGGGCATATATCAAATCCAAGTAGTTGGGGAAATCTCACATATTAAATGGAATGTGAAATTATAGCTGGGATTCTTTGAGGATGAAAAAAAAACTCGCCAAGTAATGACATCATTTTTATAAATTCTTCTATTTAAGGGATTTGGAGTAAATGTTGGAGAAATCAATCGGATCCCCCCCCCCCCCCGCCCCCACTAGCTCTTTTTTAAAAGAGAAATAGAAATTTCACACTCGCTTTTGCACATAAATCGTGAAAAG
The DNA here is from genome assembly GCA_010014785.2 of Anisolabis maritima. NCBI lineage: Eukaryota > Metazoa > Arthropoda > Insecta > Dermaptera > Anisolabididae > Anisolabis > Anisolabis maritima. Next base: position 3,175 of record JAAAKE020133703.1, on the reverse strand, counting down.
TTAAATAGCCGCAAAAAAAGGTCATTGGTAAAAAAAAAAAAAAAAACAATATTACTAGTAATATATCATTTGAGAAATCGAAAAGTAGCTGGACCTTTTCTCTAGATGTATTTACCCCCTCTTCACAAGGGATAGGATATATGCCGTTCCCTTCTTAAATTAGAAACGTTCTCTGGAAAGGAAATAACATGAAATGAAAGGAAATAGATTCTATAGGATTAGATAGTTACCTAGAAATATAAATACATAGGAGGTGGAGTTTGAGTTGGAAATAAATAACTTAATTCGATAAAAATATGTAAATTAAAATATTATGATGAAGCGTATCCTGAAGAAAGGTTTATAATTTATATAAAAATATTTTGTTTAATTATGATTATAAAAATAAAAAACCTGTATGAAATGTTTTTGAAGAATTTAGTATTATTAGTATGAAACGGGTGTGGGCCACGGGCGGGTTAATTTCAAGTAGAATCTCTCATATTTTATAAAATATGGAAAAAAACATTTTTTTATTTATAGAAAACAGTAAATTATTGAAAGTTATTATTTAAATTTTTGATCTTTCATTAATAAATATCATCATCAATTAAATGATTTTGGGATCATATCACGATTTTAAATTTTCAATATTTGTCATTTTCCCTCCCTTTGATTTCACAAACCCTTTCATTCACTCTTCATTTTTATTTTTTATCACCCTTTTTATTAAATAAAAAAAAAAAATTCAAATATTATTTTAATTCAATCCATCGATGATCGATGTGATCTTTCTTTTGAATGAAAGGCCCTTACTTCCTTCAAGGGCCTTGCTGGGTGCACCAGAGGCATTGGACCGTGAATCTTTTCAAGGGCTAACTATTAAACTAATGGCGCCCATAAATACATATATATACCGTGGAATTTAAAAAGAAAATAATCCAGAGATAATTTACAGATATAAATCATTTTATTGATATAAAAAAAAAGAGCGGATGGAGGTAGTGGAATTGCAAATTCTAATCTTAAATTCGCTCATGTCGTAATCCAAGATAAATTTATTATAGTAAAATCTTGTAGTCTTTTATATTAAATAAATAGAGGGAAATAGATCATCTCATTTCTCTCTCTCTTTTGTCTTTTCATAAAAAATATTATGCTTTATAAATCATCTAAATCATATAAAAGCCCTTAATCCACATATTATTAAACCATATTTGTTCATTCTGTAAAATATTGGTTAAATTAATCTCTCTCATTATAAATTCCATTTGTTTTAGTAAAATGCATTATTATTTATTTCATTTATATATTTTTTTAATGTATATTCGGTGTAAGAGAAAGTTATATGATGTATATATATATATATATATAGCTTTTGTTTAGAAACCATTAGACATAACTAAAAGTTCAACGAAGTGAGTTAAATTTGATATTTTAAATTAGGCTGTTCTGTGACAAATGAGATTGGTAGTCCTTTGGACATGCGTTATTCTATTCTATTAGCCTTAAGCGGCCATTCACTTTCAAACTGGTCGTACGGACTCATACACTTGTCAAAGGGTCGGCTTGATACCGGTAGTGCCAGCCGGATACTAAGTTTATCACTAAACTATTCTTCCAACTAATAGCTCCATTTCAAACTTTCAAACTTGTATAAACATAGAGCAGGGACAAAATACATGATCAAAATATCAAAACTGAACTCGCTATTAAAAAACATTGTCCACCCCTACGCCTACTCTCAACAACCCTCTTAGGGAGAATAGTAGCAGGGAGTTATCAGTCACGGGAGGTCATGGGACTGGAGAAGATTTGAAATAACTAATTATTATCATTTTTTAATCCTCCAAAAATCAATAAGAAATTCTCATGTTCAGGTGGCTATTAATATAAATGGAGAGATGTTACAGATGCCTCTCTAAGAGAAGGAAGGGGATGTCCCCCCTTCTCTATCCATATTGATGAATCTCTCTCTCTCTCTCTTTTGAACATCCAAACTAAAACTTTTAATTCTTCGTTTCTTCTCTCTTAATCTTTTTACGTTAGTTAAAGTTAAAACACCCAAATTGGTACAGGGAGGTATTATAAAATAAAATAAATTGGATGTCAGCAAATCTGTTTGAAGAATTATCCCTCTTAAAAAAAAAAAAAAAAAAACTTTTTCTTTCCTTCATTTTTTTTACGTAAAATTGTAAGAAATTTTTTTTTAATTTCTATATTCTACGTTTATTGAATGGACAAAAAAGTTTTCTTTTCTTTATTCCTTAGTAGATTTTTCTAAGATAATGAAGACAAAAAAGTTAAAGAATATGGAATAAGGATAATGAAATTAAAACAGAAGAGAAGGCTATTTAATAAAAAAAATCTGAAGAATTTAATTTTTTCTTTTTCTCTTTAGGAATGTATTTTTAAGAATCTAGAGAAAAGTTTTTTATTATGAACTCGTTAATTTATCACCACTCAACTCTGGCGTGTGGGATGTTTAAGTATATTTAAGAATTATATATACTATGAGAAGTAATATATGTGAAATATTAAAGATTTTTTAAGTCTTTTTCGGCATGTGAGGCCATTTAGACACCACCCTTATTTATTTAAATTAATTCGTAGACAATATAAATAAAATGTTGTTGCTCAGGACGGGAAGCAAACCACTGACCTTTGGTACGTGAAATCAAACCTCTAGTTCTGCACCAAGGGACAGGGGAGGAAATATCATTATATAAAAATATTTAATGTAAACAAATCCTCAAGTATGCCCGGGATTGGAATATTGGATCCCACCACAATAGAGCATTCAGGCATCTCTACGAGTTGCTGTGACACCCTGTCCTATGGAAGGGACGTAAAAGAGGAGCACGCAAGGAGTGCTGAGAGAGTTCCTCATACTAGGATATCCTCTCTAGCATTGATTAGATTGGAAGGAAGGAGCCGGGTGGAATTAGATATAAGAGAGTTTAAATAGTTAGAAATGAATACAGGAAGAGGAGTTAGAGAAAGGAAGACCAGTAACTTCATGAGGTGCCGATAGATGGCTAAGGCCAGAGGTCAGCTGGGCTTGAGGTGTGTGTCTCTGTGCACGAAGCACCTCGGATAAATAAATAAACGGGGTACTCGGTAAGTGGGCCTAAACGGTTCAAATGAAATATTTTGGTTTCACGAAAAATCTATTTCTAGTCCTCTGGCGGCCAAT
>JAAAKE020133692.1:0-14112 GCA_010014785.2 Anisolabis maritima | reverse complement strand
CATTTTCTATATGAAGGAGACGTAATTTGGGGTTTTTAAGTGATTTTTGACCATACCTAAAAAAAAAATTTTTTTTTAGGTATGGTTTTTTCCTCGCCTAAGATCTCTCACTCATAGAAATGTTCATTTGTGTTGGCCGAACGGTTTAATAGATTGAAATAAAATATTTTATATAATCTTCAATCAAAGACAGCAAGCATCAACTTTTGACAACAATCGAGATAGTTTCATTATAAGATCAAATATGAAAAATTAATTATTTTTTAGCGGAATAAGCGAAAATGAGGTGAATAAATTAGAAGTTATGGATTTTTTCTCCCTTTATTACTCCAGAGGTCGTTAAGAAAAAATAGTGAAGAATTAAATTATTAAAAGAAATTAATAACTGAGTCTACTTGTTTCGCTCTAGAAAACTTGTGCTCCTAATTTATTTTATTTTTATTTATTTTTTTATTTATGCACATAATGATGAAAAATTGTTATATTGATCATTTTTTTTTCTTTTTCAATTTCTCTTTGCCATTTAGTAACTTCTAATTAAAATTACTAAAAATAATTTTTTGTCTTGATAAAGTGACGGTCATTTAGATAGGAACCATAACAATTGACAATCACCATTATTCGCCTACATTTATTTAAATTAATTGCTAGCTAGTTATTTTAATTAAATTTTAGGACGGGAAACGAACCCTTAGATCTATTTTTTTGATATTTTAATAATTTTATAAGAAAAATAAAAAACTAGTAACTGAGCTGGTAAGAGAGCTGCGGGATGAAACCACGAAGAGAACGAGAAAGAAAACAGAGACATATACCTATTGATTTTGTTGAAAATAATAAACCTTAATTAATTGAGATACAAGTACTTATTGTGTTCCGTACGCGTACATGTTGCCTCTACTTGTGTTTAATTCTGTTTTAATTTTAGTCTAATTCCACTTCCGTTACTCAAATGATTAGTCTACTTCACTTAAGGCATATCCTGATATGATCTTTAGGAATTAAGGGCTGATTCGGCTGAGCGAATGATTTTAATTAGGAAATGAGGAGTGGAATTCTACGAGATTTACCGTCAGAAGAGAATTTAGCCCCTTACCCATTTGGTTGTCTCTATTACCTTATTACTTAATTATTATTACTTTGATTACCTACCTATCTATATTGTGCTCAATAATATATTAAAATTTTTCTATATATTTGGATATAGAATTTAGAAACGAAAACCGGGTCGGGTGCCTTTTAAACAACCATAACCCATCATCCCTCAGAAATAGAGATTCGCTTCCCAAAATGAGCGACAAAAATATATTCATATTATTTTGGCTACCAATTAATAATTAAAATAAGGACTGAAGATACTGAAAAAGATTTAAAAAAAAAAAAACATACGCCATCAAAATGCGCTTGGAGGAATGAGTTAATAAATCATTGACCATTTATGATATATTTGTTATCGTTAAAATCCGAAATTTATGTAATGTCAACATTAAATTGCTAATGACAACATTGAGCTTTTAGTTTTACTCTGAAAAAAAATTTTATTCTTTACTTTAACTATTTAATGTGAACATGAAATGACCCAACCCTGTTTATAGGTGCGCAGCTCTCCGAAGGCGGGTCGCAGCCTTCAGTAAAATATAAATAGGTTTTCCTTAGATTAACAAAATTTTTCAACAAATATATTTAAAACAGTTCGCTTTTCGATTTGTTATTCTTTTAGAAAATAGTTCCATCTTTTTTTTGGCAAAGGAACGAATTCAGAGGAAATATGATTACTTCAGGTTCGAATAAAATTGTATTTATGATTTTTTCTCTTTGATTTATTTTTAGTAAATTTTATATTTTCGAAGATGCGGCCGGTTTGATTATTTTAATCAATTTTGTACATTTACTATTCTCTACTATTTAATGTCAGCATTACCTAGTTAAAGAAAATAATTCATTTTTTTTTTTTACTTTAACTGAAAGCATTACCGGATTTCGTACATTACCGCTAACATATATACAGTAGAAAATTGATTATCCGGACCTCAGTCATCCAGATCCGCGGCCTTCCCGACGCGAGAAGTCCAGCTTTTGGTTTTTTCTCAATTTTTCCTGTTTTATTTAAATTCGAAATTTTTTATTATCCTAACGACACTTTCATTTATTATTTAGGAAAGATTGCTCTCTCTTTGGTAAAGGTCAGACAACTGCCAGAAACAAGTTTTCAACCTATCACAAGGAAAATTGGCGTTATAATCGAGAGAAAAATTCGTCCAAAAGCCCTTTGACACCATTTTAGAAGCTATTAATATAAACCATCATATAAAATAGAATTATTAATATAGGGCTATAAAATTGCTATTATATTATTCCTACTATTAAAAAGCCATTAACATATTAACAATATGTTTAATGTAGTCTGAGTCATGGGGGCGCCTCTATATAGCTTCTTTTGGGGAGGTTCTTCAAAACGCCTTCCGCAATGCGGGACCTTACACTACCCTGAGCCCTTTTCAAAGATCCCATGTTTACAATCTGTCTAATTTTGTCATTGTATATCAAATATTCGTTACCGGAGTTATGTTACACTAATTAACCTATTAAAAAAAACTTTTATATTTAGTTTAGTTCAGGTAGAGTTAATTAGATTTTGGAGGGTATTCACGTAATATTAACAGAAGGTATGGTTTCGTTTTTAATTATAGTAACTATTAATATATTTCTTGGTTGCAAATTCTTTACACTTTAAAAAATCAAAATAGAAATTCATCAATTCACATATTATACAATTTATACAATAATTCAAATAAGTACATTGATATGAATTAATGGCGGATCTTGAGGAGGTGTTTTTCTAGAGTTAATTAACTCTGAAAATTTTATTCATTACATTAACTATTTAATGTCAATATTAACTGGTTATTTAAGAAAAACAACCCCAAGCAAAAAAAATTTTAAATGTAAAACTTGGGGGATAAATGAAATGGGGGAATTATAAATATCTTAAGTCTATCTTGAATTCACAAATGCAATGGAGGCATCAATGTATTAATTTACGTATTATTATTTTATGAAAATAAAAAGAGTTTGGCTTATTTTCTTATTAAAAAGGATTATTTTATTAAATTATTAATTTATATTATTAAGAAATTAAATTGAGGAGGCGATTATTTGAGGGGATAAGCTTGTAATCCTGAGTTGAAAGCAGCTCAGGTTCTAATCCACCTCATGGAAAAATTTATCTAACTATTAGTGATCCCTCCTCCTGGGGATGGAAACGGGAACCCATCCCAAATAGTTAATCTCTAATTACAACTTGTCACTTCTTGACACACATGATAGAAGAGAGATTAAGAAATTAAATTAATATTTTTTTATTTGCTGGAAAGTAGGCTATCTAAATGACGAATTAAGTAATGGATTTTTCTGTTATTGCTCCAGGGAACATCTAAAGCGGACCACGCTCGGTTGTTAATTTCTATGGAGAATTAATAAATGCGTGGAACACTCAAATTTATTTATTTCATGGTATATATTGTGTCGGTGCAAATTCCAATGTTAGCCGACTAACTGAAAATATTTTTTCCAATAAGAGTTTAAAATTTCAAAAAAATTATCAAAAGTCCTTAAATGTTTTTCACATTTTAATTAGGCTAAACAAAATAAAAGGCTCTTCTATCAATATTTGATGAAATTCATTTATAATTCAAATTATTTAAGGATTTTGATCAAATGTCAAATTCTTGAATTACTCCAAAGAGGAAATATATTTATTATATTAATAATAATTAGAATTGTGGAATCTCTAAATGGGATTATTAATAATTATTATTAGAATTATCTTCTCAAAATTCCATCCCAATACAATGGTAAAGAATAAAAATTTAAAAATAGTTTTAGTTATATACTTAGAATCTATTATTCGATTATGCATTTATCCGTCACTGTCAATTATTTTATTATTGCTTAGGAGTAAAAATATTCCACATGAAGTCAGATCTGAATTATATCTTAATAATACGATTTTACAAAACAATTTGTAGATTTTTTTTAATACAATCTTTTATATTTCTAATAGTATAATAGACCTATATTGAAAGAGAAATCTTTTATTTAAAATTATTAATTGAAAATCCGTGTCAGACCTCAAAAGTATCAAATCCAATGGGAGGGTTTATAAATAGTAAACGGTTTAGTTATAAAAAGATTTAAAAACTCTTAAATAAATATCTACAATTTAGATTATAAATACTTAAATGGAAGAGCTTGTTTAATTATGAGAGGGTTTTATATTTGTTGAAAATAGAACCGATCTACCGTTTTTACTTACAAGTACAAATGTATTTATTTACACTCATATAATATTGATTATTTTTTTTGAATATTTGATTTATTGACAATATGTAGTAATAATAATTTATCAAAATATAATCCATTATATTTGATTATGACCCGTTGATCGTCTCTAAATGTTTAACCAGTTTAATCGAGTAATCGACTGTAATAAATTAATGGGTTGTTTTTTTGGCCTTTGATATCCTAATGAGAAAGAGAGAGTGGGAACTCAATCATTCTCATTTAATAAGTTTTGTTGGTATTTTTATTAATTTTAATTTCGAAATATACAGGACCTATTTCAGAATATGATGAACTAAATTTTGAGAGAATTTTAAACCATCGGGTCCTATATTTATTAATTCATTGGCTGAAAGTCCTATTTTTAATATATTTGTTACGTTTATTCGAGCTATGTAAAATCTAAAAATAATAAATTTAATACCTAAAACATTAAATATATTATTCCTCTTAAAAGTAATTGGTCAGCCTGTATCTTTAGTTTCGTCTTAATGCATAATTAGAAGATCTACATGAAATTCAAAATCATCAATTTCATAATGTTTTACCTATTATTAAATTTATTATGTAGCTCTCCTAATTATCCTTTAAGATTAAATAAAAGATACAGATTTTCCTTTGATGGGAATATCTCCTAATTATTTAATAAGAATAAGGGTTCGGAGAAAAAGAAAACCAGAGCTAGAGTTGGTCCAATTTATTTTGAGACGGATAATATATTCCTATTAAAACCATAAATGTGAAAAAAATTCTAAAATTCTTTAAATATAAATAGATATTAATATATATAAAATAATTCGAAATTTGCATTATTATTTTTTGAATGGATCTAACGACAATTTTATTTTCAATCAATTTAAACAATTCAAATAAAAATAAATAAATAAAAACAAAATTAGCCAATAAAAAAAATATGATTCATATTCAATCTCAAAAAAAAAATTTTCCTCTTGGAGTCAGCAAATATCCATTCATCCATTGAGTCAAAAAGAGATTTGAAGTTGATCCTTTTCCCCTTCCCTCTCTCTCTCTCTCTCTCTCTCTCTCTCTTTCCCTTTCCTTCCTTCCTATTTAAAGTTTACACTACATATAAAAGCGCTTTTCGTCCCCCGGCAGTGGAAAATTTAGTCAGGCCGTTGACAATGCAGTGAAATAAATGGCCTGTGTGACTCTGAATTGCATTAGCCAAGAAAATATTGAACTGAGTGATTACTCTACAACGCCAAGAAAAAATTCTCTTCTAAAATAGATGATATAGCAGTATGATTAATATATAATCATTAAATGCCTTTTTTTTATGGTTAAAAATTGATTGGATTTTTCAATTAAATTAAAAGTTTAAGCCAGTAAAAACCTCAAAGGTTCCGAGTAGAAAGTAATGGCTTAAATAAAAGATCTTTTTTACTATATACTCAAAAAAAAAAAAGAGGAAATATATTCTAATCATACCAAATTTGTTGAGGTTAAATTGTGGTCTTATATTTACATAGCATTATTTTATATATTTTTGCTTTATTTAGATTTTTATTTATTTTATATAGGGACAAGTTATGGCTGTATTCAGCGTAGAAGATGAAGAAAGGATAGTGCAGCTAGGAGAAAAATAATTAAATTTTAGGCCATTTTCTTAATTTTCAATATAGGCAGTCTCTGTGGCTTTAGATGCCAAAAGAAAAAAAAAATTTTTAATTAGTTAAAATTGAGCTAATAAACACTAATTTTAAATATATATATAATATTAATCTGACAAAATAATTATATTTATATATAAAATATAAAAAAATATAATTGGGTTGTAAAATAGCGTGCTCCAGCCTCTTGTTTTTTCAAAAAACCTATTCACCTATTAAAACAACGTTTCGACAAATATTTTTGTTTTCATAAGATCTCTCAATCGCTTGATACAAAAAGTACCCCCTAGATCACTTTTTTGAAAAAAATAAGGGCTATTCTTTTAACCTTATTCTTTTTATTTCTAAAAAAATATATAAATAAAAGACGAAGATAGGATAGGATAGTGAAAGCAGGAAAAAAATTGTTATTGTGTTAAAAATAATTATTTATGAAATATTTTAGGTATAACACAATATTATCGACGTGTGAGTTGAGGAAGGGCGTGACTTGTGCCTGAAACGTTGATCGAAAATTCGATCATTTTATTTTTCTACTAAACTAAACGTCAATAAAAACAAATGGACAAGTGATGTTATTGTATAGTTCGCCTAGATGAGGTCAAAAGCTACTCTATGGAAAATATTTGGTTGTATTTTACACAAAAGAATGGTTCAAAAATTCTTTTGATATGAAAAGAGTTTTTGTTTACTTTAAACATAAAAGAAAATTTTCATTATTAATTTGTCACTAAAAAATATTGACAAAGTGAGGATTTTGATAAAAATTCAAGTTAATACCTGCCTCTAATAGATATATATATACGTGAGAAACTATTTTAAATGACTACCTAAGCTTCTTCCACTGAGCTAAAAGAAAAAAATCGCTTTCTCTAATTTGAAGTTATACGTGGATGTCAACCGCCATTTGAACAAGAAGCAAATTTGATTTCAAAATTAACATAATGTTAAACCATCCGCTCTTATAAAGGGAGTGGGAGCACTACGTCTCGCTAATTAGTTCCTCAACATCCATGCAATGATTCATTAAAGATTAAACCTCTTCCTCCACCACGAGTACCATTCATTTCTCTTTAGGGATTCCATACTTGATTCTAAGAGAAAGAGATTGGGAGGGGGAGATGGAGATAGATACATGTAAGAAGTATATGTCTCCTCAATCATAATTTTAGACTTGGCTAATTGATTAATTGTGAGGTGAAAAAAAAGGCTAAAAGAGCTAGGAACAACTTTTTTCAGCAACTTATATGTTTAGACACGTACTAGAGTTTTTATTTGAGAATGGATATTGAATTAATAGAAGTGGATATCCACGTAAAAAATATTCATTAATTATTTTTAAAGTCAGTTAAAAAGGGGGTTCTGACCAATACGTTGCCTGGGCGTTGAAAATATAAGTCCAATTGAACATAAACCAAATAGCCGAATAAGGGGTTAAAATGAAGAGAGATAGCGAGTTTCGTCGAAATCGGTTCATAATTGTGAATTAGAGGTGACAAAATACAAAACTTCTTCCAACTCGAATATTAATAAATTTCTCTCTTAATTAATCTAACTAATCTGTGTTAGAGGGTAGACTGAACTTAGAGATCCATTGGAATTTCATTGAAATCGATTCATAATTGTGGAAGTGACAAAATAGAAAAAAAAAAAAAAAAACATTAAATAAGTGTGTCTAAAAATTTATCAGTAGAAAATGGAGTTAGTTTGAAAAGAGATATCAAGTTTCCTCGAAATCGGTTCATAATTATAGGTTGGAAATACTAAAATTCTTTATTCCTCGCATAATCAAAATTATGTTACATTGAAATCAATGAGGAAACAATTAAACGAATGAACGCGTTAACTTTATCTAATTTTGTCTGGATAATTCCTTCACAATTCACTAAATTATGTATATTTTGAACTAAATTAACGTCAATAAAAAAAAAAGTTAACTACAAAAAGTCTTATAAAGGTCTAATTTAAAATTAGTCATTAATGTTAATTTTCAAAGAAAAGTTAATATAAAATTCAATTTGAAATTTGCTTAATTTTTTAGGTTTTCGAAAATTCATCTAAATAAAATGCCAGAATCGATTGGGTCTAAAATTAATCCTTCTCGAGAGTTAGGGCGGTATCCCAACCCTCGGGGTGTAAAAGGGTGCATTGCACCCGGGCAGTAAATTCTAGAAGGGTCGGCAAATTATTGCCAAATTGAAAATTAATAATAAATTTCGTTTATGTTTGCGAAAAAACAAATATGACTGGAAACAAAATGCATTTACATAATAATTATAATAAAAAAAATGTAATGAAACTTGTATAATGTAATAATGTAGACTACAATAAGTTTCCCTCCAGATGTTCTGAAAAATCAAGGGGATGGATGTGAATAGTTTGTAGATGAAAAATAATAATAATAAATGTTTGTATTTTCTCTAGGAAGCAACTATGCCGACAGAGAGCATTCAAGGGTTATCTCTCTCCTTTGGAGCAATGTGCGCATGCGCAAAATAATCAGAACAAGAAGAATAACTACCAAGATTATAAACTTTTGATGACAGTATTATTAATATATATAAGACAAGGATAGAGCCTTTAACATTGGTATGTATTCCAATTTATTTCAGTAAATTAAGCTTCAGAGAGTTGAGACAAAATTGTGAGCTAAAAAAAAGGTCAAATACAAATTTTTTGGGAGGAGGGAAATTAAAAAATTTTAATTTGAAATTATTTGACAGACTAAATCAAATTCACTCTTGAACATTCGAATAGTGGAATTTTTTATAGAGTTTTTGCGTTGGAATGCGGCCCTCTCACTAGCTTAAATCAGGGCTGCCCAATCATAAGAAAAAATATCTTTTTTTTATTTATCTTTATGTATATTCATATTTTATTTATTTATGATTAATATTCATTTTATTTAATTAAATTTAAATTATATATTTAAATAACATTTTTTTTGTACTTGTATTCTTTTGAAATTGATACATCGTAAGTTACACCTGGTCACAAATAGGGCAACCATGATATAAACTATATAATTAAATATTTTTAAAATTGATGTATGAATAGCATTTAAAAAAAAAAACGTCATAGAAGAATAATACTCATTTTTATTCAATATTTTTTTTTTAATAAATTAAGACTGCACACAGACAGTTCATTAATTTAAAATTTAATTTTCAATGATTAAATTCACCCACAAGTCAGATATCATATTCAAAAATGTTACATATCAGTATTCCTTCTCACGCAAAAAAAAAAAAAGTTGAAATTTAATTGCATGCAAACCGAGTATCCCTCATTTTTTCCACAAGAATGGTTTGGCATGGCTTTTATAGCTTAGAAAAGTAAAAGATCCAACTTTTAATAAGGTATGAAGTCATGTCTGTGCATAATTTGCCACGCACTGGCAAGCAGACATTTGACAGCAATTGGTATGTAACTTTTTGATTGGTTCAAACGAAAAAAAAAAATAGAAGAAACCAAATGTCTGTTTTTATGTCTTTAAAACTCCGAATAAATACGGATGCGGATGTATCAAATAAATATATATATTTGCATCTATCAATTTTATTAATTAAAATTTCGTTTTCTATAAAAATATTTATTTAGTATAATGATGAAAGGACGATAATTTTCAATGATTGAGACATCAAAAATTAAAAATATTATAACAAATTCTTTATTTATTTGGCTGTTTCTGCCAACTTCCCTCTAAATAAAAATCACAGCCACCACTTCGTTTGCTTTTTGCTGGTTATAATTAACAATAAATTGTTAACAATACACAATTGTTAATATAAGAAAGGAAAAGAATCTCGTTGGTGCAGAGATAGTGGTCTGACCTCAGGTACCAAAGGCCATTGGTTTGATTCTCAACTTGACAAATTTGTTTATATTATATTGGCCACCAATAAATAAATAAGACGGAGTCTAAATGGCCTCAGGTACCGAAAAAGACTTTAGAAGAAAAATTGTATTTTCAGAACAATGAAGTTATTCTAATAAAATCTCGAATTATTTATTTATTTGTAAAGAATTTTTCAAATATAGAATACATAAAAAACTTGAATCAAAAACGCATATAATACGGATTTGTAAAACACGGTCCACCTCCCCCTTTATTTACCAGAGGCACTTTCATTCACGGAGACACATACCTCAAACCCTTTTTTGGCCGAAGCTATCTATCGGCACCCTGTGAAGTTACTTGATATCCTGTCTCTAACGCCTTCTCCTGTATACATTTCTAGCTAGCTAATTACTCTTATATCTTTTTATTGTTTGGAGAAAATTAGATAAGACGAATTGCTAATTTTCTATAGAAATTATGCTTCACTCAGTGCGGCATTTTAGAGAAACCAATTAAAAGTCAGCGCGGTATTCTAGTAATGATTTTATAGTAATATTATTAAGTTTTTATATTCATGTTATTTGTAATTAATCTTGTTGTATGGCCTTTTGTTTATATGTAGATATATTTATATAAATATTATGTATGAGGCAATGACCATGCGTCGCTAAAAATAAAAAAAAATCTATCTATGTAAATTGCTTGGTAATTTTAGCCAAAGAAAAAAAATCGACAAGTATCAATTTCGATTAAGTGGGTATTTAACTTAGCAATATTTTGTCACATTCATAGTCAAAATGCCGCCGCCCTTTAGACTTGCCGTCCCTGACAAATGCCCTAGAGCCGGCCCAGCTTTTGACAACAATCAACTCACACGAAGTGGTAATTCATTTACAATTCAAATATGGAAAATCAAAATATTTTCTCAACTTAAACAAAATTATTCTTCTATGTAAAATTGTTAAAATTATCATTTCAACAACTTTTGTTTAGAAAAGAATTTGTTTTTTTACCCCTCTTTTTTTTTTAATGTTATAAATGATGATAATTTTGCATATAATTATTATAAAGTATTATTATTATAAGCTTTGCTTTTCAATCTGGTTTCGTGGATCTGGATTATTTACAATAATAACCTTTTTCCCCAAAGGCTTAGTCAGCTGACCTTAATTACGAAAAATGGTTACAATTACTCTTCAAAATAGATACACGTATTTCAAAACATTTAATAAACCCAGTGGAAATGAATAAAAAATAATCAATAAAATAAATAAATGTTATGAAATATGTATGTTTAAATAAAACTTTTTTCAATTGACATTGTAATTAAACAGACATGGCAAAGTGTTTATTTTCCCTAGTACCTATTTTTTTATCGATTTATTTATTATTATTACATACTGGTTTTCATTTTTAATAAATCTTTTTAAAAAAATTTAATATCTTTTTCTAATAAATGAATAAATAAATAAATAAATAAAAGGAAATAATAATTATTTTTAATAAATTTTTTTGATTTAGATAGGAGACCTTTGTCTTATGGTTTTTCTAACATCCCAAGGGTGCGAAAATCAAATAGGGGGGCTTTAATTTTTATTTATTATTAATTTTAAAAGAAAATCAGATGAATTAAGTTTTTTTAATTATTTAAGATATTGTTATGATTCTTTGGAGGGGTAGGTGAGTAGGGGCTCTATCTCGGTATCTCCAGAGAAAAAAAAGCATTAGTATTTTAAAATAACGAATTAATAAATTAATATAATTAGTCGTTTCTTAATTATTAAAATATTATATTACATTTATAAGGCCTTAAGATATATATAATTTTAAAATGTATAGTCATAATGGCTTCAGCAGTTGAAAATGTTTTAAAAAAAGGAGATTAATCCGCGATTACCTGACTCAACCTTTCACTATTTCCGTATCGTCCCTCACCTTTCTAGCATTCCGAAAATAATTCGATAATAGTGGTATAAAAATAATAATCTTACTCACCGATAAATGAGAAAAATTACGACTGAAGCAATACATCACTGGTTCTGTAACAAAAAAAAAAAAAATTTTAAGTTTATTTATAATACACTGATGGTTTGGTTGGGAACGAACTTATGTATGACCCCTGGATTGGAAAGCCAAACATTCACCTAGTACTCCAAAGAGTTGAGGAAAATTATAACTTTTCCTATAAAGTAGGATAAAACATCTTAATAATAAAAGTCAACAATGATTAAAGAAGAAAATGAATTTTTCATCCATCCCCTAATATAATACATTTTTTCTTAAATTATTGATGATGCCCGAAACTTGATCCTTGATTTAATCCCTTTGGGACTTATTAATTAATACTTGGAATGCTTTTGGCTAAAAAGGAAGATTTCTCTCTAGAGGGTTTAAATATTAAATTTAAATGGAGTCTAATTAAATAACGAAATTATTCTTTAAATAAGAGAGAAAAGTAGAATACAAATAGTGTAGGAAACTTTTTCTTATGTCATAAAAGCATAATTTTACATAGAGTGGGAGTGGGAAAGAAGAGGTCGGCAAATTCTTTAATTATACGTTGTATCATTTATCATTTGAGGACAAAGCTGTTAAGTCCAGAAAACAAAAGGAGGAGACATTTTTAGTTTTATTATAAAGGTAATTTTATAAGGCTTTATAGTCGGATCATTTTCGGAATTAGAGATGAAGAGACATGGCCTGCTTTCTCTTCTAGAGAGGTAGGTGAGTTGTGATTGGTTAAGGAAGAGGCACTTTAAAACTTTTAACGTAGAGGTCTGGAATTCAGAGGCCGGCTCGACTATAGTTGGTGGTTAGCATACAATTAAATAATTCAAAAAATGAATATTTTAAAAATAACTGAAAACTCTAAGTTATATAATAAATTAATATTCCTCGCGGAACCTCCAGAGGTCCGCAAGCCACGGGAAAGAAGAATAACCTATATAATTATTATTTCTGAAAGAAAAATGAAAAAAAAAAATTTTTTTAAATTTGAGATTCAAAAATTGGGATTTGGTAGACTAAATCCACCCAGGATCTGTCAATATGGATTTACAACTTCTAGAAATTACCAAAATTTTCTTAGTATTTTTGACCTTTCCCTCCTCCCCATTATTAAAATAAGCAAAGCTTAATCTTAGCCCTGCTAGTTATTATATTCTATGTATAAGTTATATTACTCAATATAAAACATATTCAAAAAATATATTATATATAAATTCGCACCTACTCTCAGTATAAATATATTAGTAAGGTTTATCCAAATTAAATAAACAATATAGAAGTTTTCGATTAAGCTGTCTTACTCATACGTTAAAATTATTAAACGTTAAATGACGATGCATAAGCGAAATTTATTTTAATCTCTATAGTTATGTAGATAGATAAATAAAACGTGTATTTCCGTTGAAATGATATTGATTTCTTTGCGATCGCAAATCTTTCTCACTATGCATTACTTATAAAGGTAAGAGAAAGTAAAAAAAGCAGGAGAATGAGGAAGATCTGTCTTTAATTTGATAAATATGAAAGCTGTAGGATATATATACAAATATTAGTATAAGTTGTATTTTATTATTAATGTTTACGGTATATGATAAAAAGAACAAATAAATAATTTAAGATGACTTTTCTTTTCTTATTTTAAAAATCCTTTCAAATTTATTATATTATTTATATTAAAAAAATAAAGTTTTATATGATTTTTTTTTTCTTGTCCCCATTAGAGTGAAATGCCTCGCCCACGACTAATAATAATAATCCTTTGATATAGGAGTTTTTTATGTGTGAATAGACTCAGTTATGTTTTTTAGAAATAAGTATCAAGCGATTTTTACATTTATTAGAACTATTCATTAGTCAAGAAACACGAGATTAAACGTAAACCTTGATTCCGCAAGCAGATAAGAATCCTCCCTTTTAAAGTAGTTTTTCCCTAAGCACCTAGAATTTTGCCATTAAGAGGTCGAGTCAAACGATTTTTTTTCGGATTACAGTATCTTAAAGCAGTTTTATTAGAAGTTATGACCTTCGGGTATAACTATTTAAATTTTCGAAGACAAAAAGACAAAAAAGAATAATTAAGTTTTATATGCTGTAAATCAATAATTATTTAATGATAATAGACAATGCAAACTATTTAAAACAAAACCCACTATACTGTCAAGAAAATCAAATTAAAAACTTAGGAAAAAAAAATGTAATAAAACATGTATTAACTTTGAAAGCTTAGAATCAAATTTTTAAAGAGATCGCAATATTTTCCATTATACTATAAACTGTTTTATACTAATGAAT